>ML802183.1:83420-100203 GCA_009831015.1 Picea engelmannii | reverse complement strand
CACGTGGATCCTCATGGTTGAGGAGAAATGAATTTTTGAAGATGACAAAGTGAATTGAATAAGGAAGTACATGTAGGCCCTGAAGATAATTAAAGAAAAGAATTACAAAATAAGAAAGTGTCAGGTCAGCCCTAATGTTAAAATGAAGTGACATAAATGGTATAAATAAACATCATTAAACATTCATTTTGATACAAGTCTAATTTCAGAGGAAATAAGAAGTAAAGAAGGCCAGATTTCAAGGGAGGATGAAGTCTTTTGGTGATGTGTTCTAAGGTATGTTATTTTTCAGGTCATCTTACCATTTTTGCTATAACTTTTTTTATAGAATGATTCATATGGTGAAATCGCTATGGTATTGATAAGACATATCAAGGTACCTCTGGTAAAAATGTCATCTCTTGATTCGTTACAATTATGGAGATACACTCTGTGGAAGATAGGGTTTGTGACCAGTTCTGAAGCTAGTCAATAAACAGGTGTTATGGGTAAAACAATCATAACTTCTTCATCAAGAATCAAAATGAAGTGGGACAAATTTCATTGGAAAGAGTACGTATTTTAGTTTCTTTTGTGCGAGTTTCAAAATTGTATATTAAATATTGAGCGCGGGGCATTATGTACAAGTTTGGTCTCCTAAATAGACCAAAATTGAATAAAGTCTACCATTATTTCTATAACTTCTTTTTGGGGAGGATTCAAGGAGTGAAACTTGGAGGAGTTTCAGAGAATACATTAAGTAATATTATCTACAGGATCAGAGTACTCCAAGAATTGAAGAATTTTAGAAATTGAAGAAGACTCAGGAAGCATTATCAGGTTCTATGTGATGATTGGTTGATGATGATGATTTAATGTAAAGTTTTATTATCTCTCATATAATCTTGGGTGGGAGGAAGGGGAAAGGATGGAGATTTCAACTCTCTCTTGATATTGGAGGATTGTATATTCCTCTTGGAGGTTTATCCCTCCCTTTACATTTGGAAGTTGTAGCTACCTTTGGAAGTCATTACTTCCCTTGAACAATAACTATTGATTATTTCTCATATATTGTGCATGGTGTACTGTGGTGTATTGGTGTAAATATTATACTATTTTTCATTGCTCATTGTATATAATTGAATGGTTTAAGTATAAGTTGAAAAAGGTTTTAAATTGTACTTGATACTGATTCAGCCCCCTCTCAGTACCAACATGAACTGCTCATCAAATCAAGGAGGAGATCATTCATTTTTAGCACAAATCAGATCTATTTTGTTGAGTCATTAATCTATAAGATATATTTGAGCTTAAGAGGTTGTTTTTCAATTGATATAAATGCCCAAAGAAAGATTGTGATAGGGATCCGAATTTCAAAATATTGTAAACTTTGTTTTCTGATTTTGCTAATATAAAGATTGTTTGTGGCTTGATCAATTGATATTTCAGCATTTGATGTGTTAAGGATTGTGTTGTAGATAGTTCAATTTCATAAGGCTTTATTCAACAATGATCCCCAATCCTGGAGGGGCCCCTTGTGAGGAGATTCGTTGTTCATTTTATTTATTTTCCATTTCATTTCAATTGTATGCTTTGATTTATGTCGTGTGCTTTTATTTTTACATCTAAGTGTTACACAATCAAGTTTATGTTCACAAATTATTAATTGATGGAACCAAAATGGTAAAATATGTAGACTACATAATCGAATGGTAAAATTTGTAAATCTAAGGGTTAACGATTTAGAGTGGTTAGAATTTTGATTGTGTTCTCTTGATGGTTATGCATTTATCCTATTTTGTGTAGCTTAGTTATGCATTTAAAGTGGTGAATAATTTCCCTTCTGCAACACCAATCATTTAGTTACAGAGAAATTAAGTCCTTGCATATATTTTTCTTCACGCTTCACAAGTTTACAAACAAGGATTAATGAATTAAATGTAACATAATTCATTCAATTGAATTGACTGGCAAGTATCACGTGAAATACTAATTTTCAATTGTTTTGATGCAGGAAAGAAAAACAAATAGAATCCATCAACACATAAGATGGGACAATGAGGAATAAAAGGTTTGACCGCAAACTTTGTGAGTATTTACATTTTTTATCTTTCTTAAGATTCCATGTTTGCTATGATCTTTGTATTTAAATAATTAATTTACACTTGTCCATGGATGTCTTCTAGGAGGTGCTAACATATAAAGAAGATCCAACCCATGAATTGATAAACATTGGGATAAGTATGGGTTGTGAGTATATGTTGAAGAATGAAAATTTAATTGAACAAATTGCAAGTATCTATGTTGTTTAACTTCCCTTGTTTTACAATTAATGAAAAAAAAAAACTTTATATTAATTATATCGACTATGTTTTGTCATGTTGTATTAATCATGTAGGAAACAAAGTATGAAATGCAGCCGACAGAGGATATTTTGAGAGAATTCATGAAGCATGGCTTCGAAAGAATGTGTATTGTTTATGAAAGACTTGGTGCGAAGGTATGTTTTTTTTATTTACGCAATCATGTATATTCTACTATATATATAAATATAGATATACTTATTACAAATTATTTATATGTTTGTAGATGGAAGATGAAGGGGCGGAACATAAAAAAAAAAAAAAAGTCAATCAAGAAAACATTATGTTAAAAAACCAAAGTACAATATCACCTACAAATAATGAAGAAATGAGACATGCACATAGCTCGAGCAATGTCAATCATTCAACTAATGAATGACAATCAATATAATTGAATGTTACTGCAAGTTGTATGTTTTGGAATATTTGTCTCTGAAAATCAGGGATTTTGTTTAATGTACTCGACATATTGTCTCAATTGCATGAGGATATGTTACCAATAAGTGTAAAAATTACAAATTGGTTGCAATTTGATTATTGTATTGAACCTTTACATTGTCCCATTTTATATGACATTGGGTCTCTTATTCATATATAATAAAATGGGTTTCTTATTTCATTGCATTGTTGAATGTTGTAAAATGTTGTGTTCCTGAATAATTAATATGTGGATGATTTACATTGTTACAAATAACAAAGGTGTAATTGGTTGGATAACACATTAATGCAATCATTATATAGAAATGCAATAACAAAAATATAAAACAATATTATTATAAAAAAAATTATTTGATTTTGAAATGATTAATTGAAAATTTGTAAAACAAAATGAATTAAAAAAATACACATATCAATGCATTGTATTCTTTTGAACTCACTAGATGGTGTGTGCCATAATATAGAAATCAGTGTGTTTTGAGGAATCATACGCACCAATGCACATTAATTATAATAACGCACCAGTACATACTATTGAGAAAACGCATTGTTTTGTAAACAATATAATGTACAATAATATTTATCATTTCAAATTGTACGGTGCTCATATTTGAAATATACAACGGGGCACTAAAAATAACTTATGTACCAGTGCATTAAGTTTATGATATGCACCGGGATTCTAAATATTATTTACACACTAGTGCCTTTACTATAATATATCCATTGGTGCCTGGTAAATATAATGGTGGTGACATCTCACCTCGAATATTCAAAATTTCACTATCCTTCGGTGCACATGGTAAAATAGACACTGGTACGTACTAATTACACAAACATCGGGGTGCATTCTATATTAAATGCACCGGGTCTCAAGATAACTTGATCGTATCGATGCTAAATATAACTTAAAGGCACCAGGGCATACAAATCCTAAAATGCACCAGTGCTTCATATGAAAACAAGGTTGAACCAATGCATAGAAATTATAAGAGCATTTTTTCTCTGCATATGATGAAAAAGGAGGAACAGGTGTGCAATAGTTATAAATGCATTGGGACATTTTTTTATTATATTAAGATCTGGGGCATTTGCATTATATTAATGCACCAGTGCATTTTGACAAGAACAACACCAGAAAAAAATAATAATAATAAATAAATCCATGTGATCCAACCTCCACCCACCCAATTTTTTTTAGTTATATGGAACATCTACTAAAATCTACACAGCCAATAGAGTAGGTTGCAGCGGAGGTTTTTTTGAAATTTTTTCCAAATTTGTAACACTAAAAACCATTACAAAAACCTCCACTAGAAGGTGCCACATAGCCAAAATGGTTTGCATCCTCCTTGTTCTAGCCCTTACTTCCTCACAATAAATGGGAGGTCCATCATATGGATGTTATATTTTCCTTCTTGCATGGGGATTTGCAAGAATAAATCTATAGGGAACAACCTTACGGTTATGTTTGGAATGACTCCAACCTTGTTTTCCACCTTAAGAAATCTCTCTATGGTCTTAAGCAAGCTCCTTGAGCTTGGTATGCTAAAATGGATAGTTTTCTTCTTCACATCAACTTTTCTATATTTTTCTTTGATCCCAATGTCTATACCAAGAAAGTAGGTAACCATCTCATAATACATGTTCTTTATGTTGTTGACCTTATTCTCATTGGTAATGACCCCAAACTTTTAAACCATGTGAAATCCAACCATAAGAAAAAAATTGAAATGATAGACTTAGGTTATTTTTGTTATTTCTTTGGCCTCTAAGTATTGCAAACCAAGGAAGGTGTTGTTCCTCAAGTTGTTCTTGGTGGGGGAACAATGCCAAGGCACCCTATGAAGGATTTTACACCTTCTCGCTTTAGGCTAATATGAAATAATTAAGTAGCCCAATGGGGTATCCCTCATCACTGAGAAAAGCATGAAATGGAAATGTATTTTCATATAAATAACAAATTACAAAAAAAAAAAAATATTTACCTCAATTATCATCAAGTTTTCACTACATATACCTCTAAGAAAGAACATCCCTCATAAATATATAATGAATAAAGCAAGCAATGGATAAAACAAACTAACAAGGATATTGCACAAACTATGCTTTTACAATAAAATGCTTAAGTTCTAGACAAAATTACTAAATGCAAAACATTGTCGAAAGGTATTGCTAAGCATTTCAATATACAAATAATTTTCTTACAAAGCTTACAACATATTCCATGGTAACAATGTATGTTAACTTAACATATAATGAATCAGTAAAGAAACTAATGCATATTCCTAGGTAAACATTGTGTCTTTAACCTTTCACAAAGATCATTTTGTGAACACATCCATATACAATAAAGTACATAATAAAGAAGAATCATGATATGGAACAAAGATTTAAATTGAAAATTTGAAATTTGAATAGTGAAAATATATTGTTCAAAACTAGTGGAGAATATAGCATAAGTTTGTAAATGTCATGTGATAAGTACAATAAAATACAAAGTAAAACAATACATCCTTTTCTGAGCTAGTTCTTCTGAAAGAAATGTATGACTTTTTTTAGAAAATGTTGACCCTCACTATGAAATTTACATCCTCTTTTATAAACTTCTACCTTAACCATTTCTATAACTAACATGTCCACATAGACTTAATTTCCACATGCGAATTTGAACTTTCAACATGATATATGTCACTCCCCATAGTGTGCCTAGACGAATCTTACAATTGTGCACCACTAGAGGGTGTGCAACACCGCAATGTTTCTCACTTGGCTTCTTGGAAACACCAAGGATACTTCATCTGAACTATGCATCTTCACCTAGAGCATATTGATACTTCATTCTAGGCTACCAGTGAGTCACACTCATACTATAGTGAAACTCTTGTATACTTAGACATTTGTTAATATCTTTAACACTTAGTCAGATTAAAGCAGACATCCATGAACATGAGATTCCAATAGAACAACAGTGAAATAGACCAAAGAAACATAGATATAGTGCGAGCAGCACAAACTGTGCCTAACACCTAACTAAGTCTTTGTTATTGCAAAATAGTTACAACATGAACACTACCGGCTCGGTTTACAACTTTGGCAGAGTCAAACTCTAACATCCCTAGCATCCAACTGGGCTATGCCACGTAAAAAAATTCGAACTCTATGCAAATTAAAACATATACACACAGAAAATCTTGCAGAACTTTATATATAAAACTTAAAACATAAAAATACATTCTTTAAATGCACAAATTCATTCGGAAATAACAATAGCATATACATGTAGCATAGACATGAAATACCCATAAATATAAAGACAATTATAAACCACACGTAGGATAAACCCATAAAAATAAACACGTAAATAATATTGCATCATGTAATTTAACACACAATTGACACTTATCTTGGTAAGAATATCACAAACTGTGTGCAAACCTTCCACGGACCTCCCAGCCTTAGACCACATTGTTCATCACTCTCAGTAGTGGGTTACCCCTTAGCTGAGACTAAACTCCACCCGGGTAAAGGGATTCCTAACTAGGTTGATGTATCTCAGACAATAGGAAAGACTTTGTCACAGGTGCCAACTCAAACTAACAACCTACAGTCCCTCATTCCCCACATGCTTATCCCGCCCCAGGAAGTGTGCCCATTCTCCACTCAACAGTCCCTCGGCTGCCCCACTTCCCTTCTAGGGCTTCAACAACATGCCAGACAGGAAGTCTAAGAGCCCTGTAGCTGCACTTTAGCACCTTCAGGAAATCAATTCCCAGCAATTCTCTCACCCAGAAAGAAATTTCTCACGGGCCTGACAACCTACCTCTTCAATATCCCATGGGCCTGACAACCCGCTTCTTCAATCCAACTCCCAAGCTAACCAGGTACAAATACATGTATGGTTATGGATACAGGTACATGTATAGGTATGTGTATGGTACTAGTTTAGGTACATATACAAGTACAAGGAGGTACGGAGGACAACTCCATGAGTGTGTGAATGATGATGGAATCATAGGAAAATGAACTAAGTTCAAGCTATATGTATGCATGTTCCCAACTTGACACTTGTCATGTTGGGAGCTACTTTGGCCCACTTGTCCCCATCCTTAGAAATTAGGATAAAATAATTATCCATACTTTATAATTTAAGGAATATTAATATAATATTCATGTTTGGCTTAAGATCCCTAGCTTAGCCATTTTCCTTAACTTTTATCCCCCCTCTTTCCCTGACTAGTGGAGTTTAGTCCCCCATACTCTTTTATCGTAGTCGGTCTACACTCAACGATGTATTATATTAATGATGAGACATATACAAAAATAGGGTCAGTGGCCTTTAGCATCTAGGCTCTCTGGCCTAATTCAAAACATAAGCCTCCTAGCTTATAATAATTGGCTCACCGGCCTACAAAACAAAACATATACACAAAGGCTCCCTGGCCTCAAAATCGCATGCACTTAAGTTTGTTACGCATGGTATCCTGGAAAGCGCACACTTCATTATTTTAGTGCATAGTACATGTGTGAACTATACCATGGAAGGTGCATACAAAAATGATATCAAACAACTCACCAGCTTAAGTACATTTGCATTTACATTTACAATTGGGTTCGGCCTAGGGGTATTACAATCCCCTCCTCTTATTTATGCAATGTCCTCAATGCATTATGTACACATATCAACAAGATTTCCAAAATATTCAAAAAGATGCAGGTATTATGCCTGCATTGTGTCCTCATGCTCCCAAGTAGCATCCTTAGGACTGTACTAGGTCCATTGGACCTTTACAAGCCCTATGGCTCGATTCTAGAGATGTTTTATTTTCCGGTCCAGAATGTGTGCCAAGTGCACTTGGATAACGCTTTCTTGCTCCACCTGAATCACATTCCAATCAATTACATGATTAGCATTAGGTATATATTTCTTGAGAAATGATATATGGAATACATTATGAATAGACATAGATGCAAGAAATGCAATCATATAAACTATTGGACCAATCATTTCTAGGATTTCAAATGGTCCACAATATCTAGCTTCCAACTTGGAACACTTTCCCAACTTTAGTGAACTTTTGTTGGCCTTCACTTTCAAGAATACATGATCACCCACTTTAAATTCCCTGTGAGTTCTTCCCTTATCATCATAGCTTTTCTGCCTGTGTTGGGCAGCCTTTAAATTTTGTTTTATTTTCAACATTTGCTCCTCCATTTCCCTGAGTAAATCTGGCCCAACTACTGCTCTATCTGTTGGGTTGTCCCAACTTACCAATGTGTTGCACTTTCTTCCATGGAGTGCCTCAAATGGGCTCATCTTTAGAGATGCTTGGTACCCATTGTTATAAGAAAACTCTACTAAGTGTAGGTAGTCTTCCCGTTTTGATGGTTTATCCATCACATACATCCTCAACATATCATCAATCAATTGATTCACCCTCTCTGTTTGTCCATCTAATTCTGGATGATAAGTTGTACTAAAATTCAAATTTGTTCCAAATCCATTAAATAATCCCTTCCAAAAATTTGAGGTAAATTTTGGATCTCTGTCAGACACAATTGTCTTGGGTAAACCATGTAATCGAGCAATTTCTCTCATATAAACATCAACAATGTTGATTGCCTTGTGAGTGAGCTTTGCTGGAATAAAATGGGCAACTTTAGTAAGCTTATCCACCACTACCATGATAGAATCATGTTGTTTGTTTGTTCTGGGCAGTTTGGTGATGAAATCCATTGTTACAACTTCCCATTTCTACTTAGGAATAAGTAATGGTTGTAGCAAACCAGTTGGGTGTATATGCTCAACCTTTACCTTTGGACATTCCAAACATTTGGAAATAAAATCAACAACTTCTTTCTTCATGCCTGGCCAATAATATTGGCTCTTGACAGCTGCAATAGTTTTTTGATAACCTGGGTGCCTAGCATAAGGTACATTATGCATTTCTCTCAATATCATATTTTTCAATTCCTAAGAATTTGGTACATAAATTCTTCCCCTGTACATGAGAATCTCATCATTATCTAGCTTATATTTTTCAATTTTCTACTGCAAAATACCTTGTTGTAATTTTGCCACTAATTTCTTGTATTGAAAATCTGATTTTGCAGCCTCCAAATTTATGTCTTTCAAATCTGATCGGTACATGCTTATGGTTGTAGCATGCAACTCATGCACTCTTTTGTTGAGTGCATCAACCACTTTGTTCTCTTTCCCCTTGATATGCTTTATATCAAAGTCATATTCACTGAGAAATTCTAACCATCTACTTTGCCTAGCATTTAGAGTTGGATATCAAATAAATATTTTAGAGAATTATGGTCTGTCCTCAACTCAAACATTTTCCCCATGAGTTAGTGCCTCCAATTCCTCAAGGCATGCACTATGGTTTCCAACTCCAAATCATGAGTAGCATGGTGTCTTTCATGCTCCTTCAACTTCCTTGATTCATAACATATAAAAAAACCCATTTTGATTGAGGACTCCACCAAGTCCTTCTTTACATGCATTGGTGCATACAATGAAGTCTTCATTTGGATCTGCAATCCTTAGTATTGGAGCACTTGTTAATAATTGCTTCAAGTGTTGGAAACTCTTTTCACAATCCAATGTCCATTGAAACTTCACACCTTTCTTTTGCAAGGAAGTGATTGGGTGTGCAATGTTTGAGAATCCTTCAATAAATCTCTTATAATAGCTTGCAAGGCCCATGAATGATCTGACCTCTATCACATTCCTTGGCCCTGACCATCCTCTAATGGATTCTATCTTCTTAGGATCCACTGTTATCCCTTCCTCTAAAATGATATGCCCCAAATAATGAATTTGTTTCAAATAAAATGAGCACTTTCTCAATTTGGCATAAAATTGATGCTCCCTTAATACTTGTAATACCATCCTCAAGTGTTTCTCATGCTCTTCCTCTAACTAAGAATATATAAGAATGTCATCTAAAAATACAATGACAAACTTATCTAAGTATTCTATGAAAATACCATTCATTAAACACATGAAGACAAATGGTGCATTTGATAATCCAAAGGGTACCACTGTGAACTCATAATGAGCATACCTTGTTCTAAAAGTTGTATTGTTGATATCTTCTTATTTAATTATTACTTGATGATAACCTGACCTAAGATCAATTTTGGAGAATATTTTTGCATCTTTCAACTGATCAAAGTGGTCATCAATCCTTGGCAAAGGATACTTATTCTTCACAGTTACCTTGTTCAACTGCCTAAAATCAATGTATAGTCTCAATGTTCCATCTTTTTTCTTCACAAATAAAACTGGGGCACCTCAAGGTGACACACTTGGGCATATATACCCCTTCTTTAGGAGCTCTTCAAGTTGCATTTGCAACTCCTTCAATTCTAGTGTACTCATCCTGTGTGGAGTCTTGGATACTGGAGCTGCTCCAGACATCAAATGTATGGAGAAATCAATGTCTTGTTTAGGGGGTAATCTTGGTATTTCCTTAAACACATATTCAAACTCTTTTAGGACTGCATAATCCTCAATATTTGATACCTTATCTTTAGGTGTCTCTTCCATATGTGCTGCAAATATTTAACACCCTTTTCTGTAACATTTCTTTAGCTGCAATGCTGAAATTTATCTAATGGTTACTACCCTGGGAATTCCCTACATTGTCCTTAGGTTCCCTTCCTCATCCAAGCAAGTAAATTCCTTGTTATGACAGTCTAGGATAGCATGATGTTGATCCAACTAGACAATCATAGGAACCTAAAGGCAAGATGTTCAAATCTTCCCTAGTTTTCAGTCCATTCATGTCCATAAGACATGACTTAATCATCTCATTAACTTTTCTTTTGGCTCTGGTAGTCAGCTGCACCAACCAATATTTTTCATGCTTGCTTCTTGGAAAATGTAAAATTTCCACCATCTTAGGATCTATATAACTATGACTAGCTCCTGAATCAATTAAAATGGCAATGGTTTGGTTGTGGATCATACCTTCCACTTCAATCATATGTGATTGATACTCTGCTTGCTTATTGTACAAGGCTGCATAGATCCTTCGTACATTTGTCCCCATGTCTTCCACTGTTTCAACTTGTTGTGCATTGTGAACAGTCCTCACTTTTTCACCTATGTGAGGGCACTCTCTAAACATATCATCTCCTTTACAACCCTGACATTGAATAGGTGGTTGCCTTGGCCTTTGACCCCCCATCTCAATTCTTTTGGGTTCTCTAGAAGTTGGATGTCCCTGAGGATTATTTTTGAATAATGGCGGCTTAGTCCCCTTCTTCCTCCAATCCATCTTGAATTTCTTCTTGTCTTCCCAAGATTTTTGGAAATTTGGTCTTGCTTTTTGTTGATCATGTAGGCATTTAGCTCGCCTTATGGTCTCCTCCAATGTTTTGGGATCATCATATTGTATTTTGTCACTAATGAATAATGGCAATCCACTCAAATACCTTTGAATCTTAACTATCTCATCCTTGATGAAAGAAACATACTTCAGCAGTTCTAAAAACCTTCTTTCATATTCATCTATTGTCATACTCCCAAGTTTCATTTCAAAGAAATCTTTCATTTTATTGTCATAGTATCTTTTAGTCAAATATTTATTTTCAAAATACTTCTTGAATTCCCTCCAAGTAACATTTTTCTCTTTAATATGTTGCACCTGCACAAGTTGATCCCACCTCATGGATGCCTTTCCTTTGAGTTGATAGATGGGAATTCTTCCTTCTACATGTGAAGAATAATTATGCAATTGAAAATACTTTCTCATGCCCAACAGCCATGCCTCTGCATCTTAATTCTTCTTGTGATCACCATCAAATGTAGGAGGTTTTATTTTTTTCATTTCTCCTCATAGTTCATCCACCCCAGACATCTTATGCTTCTTGACAAGGGATGGACTTGAGATATTGTGTGCTCTCTTATTGGAATGCCTCGGGGAGTGATGGTTATGTCTGCTAACACTTATGGTTCTTCTTTTCTCATCAGGAGACCTGTGACTTCCTGATTTGTTTGAGCCACTCTCTTTATCCAATTTCTTTTCTATTTTGTTCAAGCTCAGCATTAACTTCATGTTGAAGTCCTCTTGCTACTCCTTGGCTTTCATAAGCCTTTCATTATCAACTTTATGGCTTTGGACATCCTTCTGCAAATTTTTAATGGTCTCTACCATATTCCTGTTTTCATCCCTTCCTTCTCCATGTCCATTGGAGTTTGTTCCTTCAATGCCCAAATGGACATCCATCCATCTGATCTCATATTCTTGGATGTAAGTCCCATGTGCATCTTCCATTCCTCTACACTCTGTGATTATCCTGATCTGATCTAGTTGTTGTTAACTCTGCAAAATGTGCAACCAACAAAACTTTGTCAGGCTAACTGTTTCAAAATTTTCATGAAAAATATGAACCATTCTGGTTCAATAATATATCAGAATTCTTTCTTCTGATTTCATAAAAAATTGATTGCCTAGATCAATTTTCTGGGTGAATAATTATATTCCACTGTCCAATACCTTTCCAATTCCTTCTTCCATGCTCAATTTTGAGTCTTGAGCAAAAAATTATGGTTATTTGAAAATTGTCCATGAATTTTTTTGTTCACTCTTAAACTTGGTGCAACTCTGCGTTGTAATCATGCATTTTTCCACCTACTACATTGGCATTTTATTAGGATCTCAATTGGGTTTCTTCATATACATATTTTGGACAGTCTGTCCAAGTTTCACCTCTTTACAAGTTTTGGGCTGCTAGCTACAGCCTGTTGAAGTTCTAGGCCAATCAGTGTTTTTGATCTCGAATGCTACAAGTACCTTCTTTGCCATCTTAAACATTTTTAACATGCCCATAAATTTAATTCAACTCTAGGATTGTCTTCTATGGTTCAATATATTTCCATAGACTTCTCCTGCACCTCAATTTGATTCTGAAGCAGAAAGTTATGGCCCTTTGAAGTTAGTCGGGTCTTAAAATTTACCCTCCATTGTTTGTCCTGTAACTTCCTCATAAAAGCTTTGTTTGACGAACGATTTACATCATTAGAAAGCTCTCTCTGAGCTCTTTTCTTTGAGTTGTAGAGACAAAGTGTACCTTGGCAAGGCACACTTTTTTCTTGGGGTTTTTTAGTAGCTAAAAACGTTTTTTAGGGCCTCAAAAAACACGCTGCAAAAAGATGACCTTCAAACAGTATAAAATGTCGTGGAAATTCGTTGGTTTTTTGTTGTTGTAGACCATCCAAACGACTTCGCACGCACAAATTTGAACCTGTACGCCCATATTTAGCATATGCAGCAACACCATAAGGTAGTGCATGCTCCACACACCTATAATCAATGTGGATCACTTCTCGGTCACACCAATAATTAGTGCGCACTACTTTTGTGTCGCGCACCAATATCCATCACACACAATTTTGGTTCATGCACTAACACCTGTTGCGTGCAATTTTTGTGTCACGTGCTAATATTTCACGTGCATTTTACTCTATGCGTTGCACCATGCCAAATTTTAGTATGCCCCCACCGTGCACCAATATTCTACGCACACCCTTAATTAAATTGTCCTGCGACAACATATATCCACATTGCACGCGCACCAACAAAATTCCTCTGTGCTCTGTCAATACTGCGCACACCATGCGCGCCATTATTATGTGTGTGCACACCACGCACGCCATTATTATGTGTGTGCACACTGCGCGAGCCAGTATTATGCATGTGCCCTCAATCCACACAACGCAATGTTAAATTTAGTGCGCACACCCACACGCCAAAATTTTCCGCGTATTACCACTCTACATCGTGCAACGCCAAAATTGGGTGCGCACACCCGTGCGCCAATATTTTTCGCACATTACCACTCTGCACTGCGCAACGCCAAATTTTAAGTGTGCACACCTGCACGCCAGTATTTTCCAACGCCAAATTTTAGTGCATGACCCGCACACCAATATTTTTCCGTGCAATGCCACTTTGCACCATGCAACGCCAAATTTTAGTGTGCGCACCCGCATGCCAATATTTTTCCGTGGAATGCCACTATGCACCGTGCAATGCAAAATTTTAGCACGCGCACCCACACGCCAATATTTTTCCACATACCACAAGCTTTTCACCGCGCATCATGCATTTTTAGTGCACCCACCTGCATACATTCATTTTTATGCGCATCAATTCCTCGTGAATTCTGTTGCAGAAATTGGGGCTTTTGTCTCACTTTTTCCCAATTTTTTCCATAGACATTATGAAACTATGAAATTTTTTCAATTTCACCCTGATAAAACCCATTCAACCTCTGCAACAACAAATCGTTGTTGGTTGATATCCTTGGAATGAATTTTTCCCAAACTCAATTCACGAATTGAGAATTTTAATCAACTAATCTCGCTCCATCTGTCATGGTTTCCTTGTAACTTCGAATTCGACCAATTCCATGTATGAATTTGCTAGAATATATATTAAATCAAGAATACCTCACCACTTGGTCAAATTTCTCAATTTTCCCATGAATTTAACAACAGAAATTGGGGCTTTTCCCAATTCCACGCAATTGCTTCTAATTTTTACCATGGACGCTCTGTAACTTGAAATTTGGTCACTTCAAAATAAATCCTCTATGAAATTTCGCTTCAACTCAACTTGATCGGCCCATCCAAGCTCAATGTTGAAAACTGAAGCTCTGAAACCATATTGTAACATCCCCAACGTCCAACTAGGCTATGCCACGTAAAAAAATTCGAACTGTATGCAAATTAAAACATATACACATAGAAACTCTTGAAGAACTTTATATATATAACTTAAAATAGGCAAATACATTTTGTAAATGCACAGATTCATGCGAAAATAACAGTAGCATATACATGCAACATAGACAAGAAATACCCATAAATATAAAGACAGTTATAAACCACACGTAGGATAAACCCATAAATAAAAACACGTAAATAATAATGCAACATGTAATTTAACACACAATTGACACTTATCTTAGTAAGAATATCACCAACTGTGTGCATACCTTCCATGAACCTCCTAGTCTTAAACCACATTACTCATCACTCTCAGCAGTGGGTCACCCCCGAGCTGGGACTAAACTCCACCCGGGTAAAGGGATTCCTAACCAGGTTGACATATCTCAGATAACAGGAAAGACTTTGTCACAGGTGCCAATTCAAACTAATAGCCTACAATCCCTCATTCCCCACATGCATGTCCCACCCCAAGAAGTGTGCCCCTTCTCCGCTCAAGATTCCCTCGGCTGCCCCACTTCCTTTCCAGGGCTTCAACAACAGGTCGAACAGGAAGTCTCAGAGTCCTGTAGCTGCAGTTTAGCACCTTCAGGAAATCAATTCCTAACAATTCTCTCACCCAGAGAGAAATTGCTCATGGGCCTGACAACCCGCCTCTTCAATTTCCCACGGGCTTGACAACCCGTTTCTTCAGTCCACCTCCCAAACTAACCAGGTACAAATATAGGTATGGTTACGGATACAAGTATAGGTATAGGTACGGGTATGGTACTAGTTTGGGTACAGGTATAGGTACAGAGAGGTACAAAGGACAACCCCATGAGTGTGTAAATGATGATGGAATCATCAGAAAATGAACTAAGTCCAAGCTATATGTATGCATGTTCCCAACTTGACACTTGTCATGTTGGGAGCTACTTTGGCCCATTTTCCCCCATCCTTAAAACTTAGGATAAAATAATTATCCATACTTTATACTTTAAGGAATATTAACACAATATTCTTTTTTGGGTTAAGCTCCCTAACTTAGCCCTTTTCCTTAACTTTTACCCCCCCCCTTTCCCTAACTAGTGGAGTTTAGTTCCCCATACTCTTTTATTGTGGTCGGTCTACACGCAACCATGTATTGTATTAATGATGAGACATATACAAAAATAGGCTCACTGGCCTTTAACATCTAGGCTCTCTGGCCTAATTCAAAACAGAAATCTCCTAGCTTATAATAATTGGTTCACCAGCCTATAAAACAAAACATATACACAGAGGCTCCTTGGCCTCAAAATCGCGCGCACTTAAGTTTGTTGCGCATGGTATCCTAGAAAGTGCACACTTCATTATTTTAGTGAGCAGTACATGTGTGCACTATACTATGGAAAGTGCATACAAAAATGATATCAAACAACTCACCAGCTTAAGTACATTTGCATTTACATTTACAATTGGGTTCGGCCTAGGGGTATTACACAAATGACTCGCCTCACCTCACCAAGACACTCATGGATAGATTCATCACACCAAGACTCTTTGTTGCAATCGTCTTCGCAACCACCTACAGTGCACCTCAGATGTACCCTCAACTGCAGACTTGTTGTCTCTTTGTTTTTGCAAACTTCACAAATTTTGGTTATGCCTCACACATGCCTCCAACTGACCTGCATTTCCATAAACAATATTACCAACTTAACGAGAACTTTGTCGAGTTCTCATTTTTTCAAGGGTCACGTTTTTTACCTCGTTTTTAAAAATGGTGCTACCGGTACCACCCCTCTCCCTTTTTAGGTGATATTTTGATATTTTGATATTTTAAATTTTCTAATCCATAGTATTTCCACAATATTTTTTTTTAAATGCTTATTTTTCATCTATTTTCTAATTTTTCAAAATTATTTATTTATATTTTTTATTCAACTGTGTTTTAAGCCATTTTTCCATGTTTCTTTCAATCTTAAAAATATTTTTTACCATTTACTTTTTTGAAGTTACGATTTTTCATATAATTGTGTCTCCTTAATTAACGTATTGTTCCATACTTTTAAAATATAGTGGAAAACACCGTTTTTAACACATTGTTTACCTTTACTTCAATATATAGAAAAAAATTGTAGTTAAATAACATTATTTTTAAATATTTAACAAAAAAATATAATTCATTTTTTTGATAAATTAAAAACTAAAAAAAACTAAGAAAAATAAAAGAATTGAAATTAAAAAAAAAAATTAAAAAGCAAATCTAGATAATATAAAAGATTAAAGA
>ML802183.1:42734-70824 GCA_009831015.1 Picea engelmannii | reverse complement strand
CATTCTCCAATGATTTGGGTTCCCAAAGGCGAACCTCATGTTGAATTTTATCCTTTAAAGTTCCTATGAATACATCAATCAAGTGCTCATATGGAATATTTGTTACCTTTATATTCAATCTTTGGAAGTTCTCAATGTGCTCGGTAATTGAACCCTTTTGCTTGAGATTTATCAATTGTCTAAAGAAGGTATTGCTCCTTGTATCCTCATAGTGTGCTATCATTTGTTCCATGAAAATTGTCCAAGTGATGAGTGATTTACGAGAACAAAGGCATCGATACCATACAAATCAATTGGGTTCTAAATATAAAGAAGCAATTCGTACCTTTTGTGTATGTGGCACATTATGTAGATCAAAGAATTGCTCCATCTGAAGTATCCATGTGATTGGGTCCTTTCCATCAAACTTCCTCATATCGATCTTAGGAATGTGGTTGGTCTTCAACCCAAAGTTGGAGTTTCTCCATTCTTAATTCACCTTCCTTGTGTCCTCATCGTGAATTTCATGGGATGCATTTTCACTTTTAGGTGTCTTCTCTGTTACAAAATTTTTCAATACTTCCATGATCTCCTCTTTTAAGCTATCCATCTTTGCCTCCAACTTAGCTTCCATCTCTTGTAGTTCATCTTTTGTTACTATCTTTTTTTGTAAATCATTTATGTCCCTACGCATTTCTTCACCTTCATCAAGAGTCCAAGTAGGATTGTCTGGAGGCTTATTTGGTGTAGAATTTCCCTTTTTGGGTGGAATGTTGGCCAAGTATCACTTTTGAACCTTGAATTTGAGGTGGTTCTGCTAGACAATCTTTCTTTTGTTGTATCTCCCAAGTTTCGACCCTTCTGGGTATGAAAATTTCTTTTATGTAGTTCTTTGATATTTCTTCTCTGCAATGCCACAAGTCTGATCAAAATTGGATGTGCCAAGTAGAATTTATAGTAACTTCCCCACAACTTGTTGATTTTTGGCCTTTCCAGGAGATCTCACTTGTATAGCGTGCCCCACACAAAATAATGGATATAACATTTTGAAACTCCTACCAGATATACTACAGATTGTCCACTATCCAATGAAACCAGTCTCACTCAATTTGGATACTCTAGGAAGAAGTTATGATTTTTTTACCTAGAACACCTTCTTGAGACTAGTCAATAGGACTAGTCAGATACCCTATCTTCCACAGGGTGTATATACAAATGTAAGATGACCCAGAAGCTAGAATTTTTACCACAGATGACTTACTAATTTTTGTGAATAGCCTTTGGAGTTCAGGGTCTGAAATGTTACAGAAAATTGTTTATAGCGAAAATTCCACAATGACTCAGTTCAGGATGATTCCAGAACCCTATCTTGCACAGGCTGTATATCCGAAAGTATAAGGCCTTAGAAGCTAAAATTTTAACCCAACGTACCTTGATCCGTCTAATAAATATCCTCCAAGTCGTTCCTTCTAAAATGTTGTAGAAAAAAAAGTTATAGTGAAAATGCCAAGGTGTCTCAAATGTAGCAGCGAAACCCCAAGACCTTGAGCTCTGATACCATATGTTAAGAACCTAATATCAATATAGCATAGAAGAACCTCAGAATAAGTACTCAACGCCTTGAAAAAGAGATAATTTCAGATAATAAGTCTCTTCGAGGGGGCAACCTCCTTTTACCCCACATAAATGTTCAAGTACAAGATGATTCCAAATGAAAATGTCTCCTTGGTATATATAGGAGACTAGGAGGTATAATTAAAACTAATGGACTAAAGACAACATGAATAAAATAACATTACTAATGTAATATGCCCCAATTAAGGGGTAATGAGCCAATATTAGGGCTTAACATTCATTGTCTATTATGACTTCTGCAATTTTATTCTAGCTACTAACGCTCAAATTGAATTGCTAGAATTTTACACAACGACAATTTTATCAGACATCAACAACAACAACAAAATTATCAACATAGTAATTATGTTAAGTATTTTCGATCTTGTGTGTAATAAGCAAATGAAATACGACATAATTGCTTTCCAATTTTCTAGTTTTAGCTTAAGAAGAAAAAAAATCACAAGGATTCTCAAATTCTTACAGATTGCTACAGGGGTCAAGAGGGAAACAACCCCATCTCGAATACCCAATCCATTAGTCCACATATTCATGGTTAAACTCATATTACGTGGGTAACCCTCCCCTATGTGTTGGTCATGTCAAACCCAACAACCTTTGCATAATCTTCAAGTCGCCTTTATGTTGGCATTACACCTTATTGTTCCTATGGGGCCCTCCATGTGGTAAACTTTCATTGGGTGATGGGACAACGAGACACTCCATTAGAATCCACAACCACCTTCTTTTACACTATAGGGAGAAACCTCCTCTAATGTGATATGCATCGTTAATCTAGATTCATGAGTGCAATCTCAACTATTCATCGCATAATAGGTTCTCTTCTCCCAAGGCACTTCCAAATGCGCAAGCAATTGTAGGTCATTGATCGAGATCCATGGATGAGATTTCATATGCTCACCATAAATATGTCCCTCTCCTCCCAAGACATTTCCAACATGTGTAAATGATTTTGGACCATCTATCCAAATTGGTGGATGCAATCTCAATCATTCATGGTAAATATGTCCCTTTCCTCCCATGACTCTTCCAACATGAGTGAATGCTTCTGGATTATCGATCTAGATTGGTGGATGAAATCTCATTTGTTCATGGAAAAGTACCTTCTTGTCAAGGTATGCCATTACTAATTTTCACAGATCCTTCTCTATTCTCGATCTACATTGTGCATAGTTGTTGCTTTCTCTCTAGGCTAAATAGGGCCATGTCATTTAGTTCTCTCTCTCTCTCTCTCTCTCTCTCTCTCTCTCTCTCTCTCTCTCTCTCTCTCATGACAACAACATCCACAAAATTAAACAACTATGCATGGATTCATGCACCCCAGTTTGAAACTAAGCATGCACAATTGACCCAAATATTTTTTGTGGCCTTCCAAATGCCCATATATTGTCAATGAGTACACACCATTGTGAATCATGTTGTGACTTCCTCATATAATTCTCAAATTAGCACAGCATTAAAGATGAGCTATGATACCACACTATGGTGTCCCCACCTAGCACCCCTAGTCATAGGATGGGTAGCCATGAAATATGGCATCAAAAATTTTGTCCCATAGAGACCCATTCACCTTAATTCCACGGAGATGACATGCCAATTTAGAATGAAAACACATGTAATAATCAAAATTCAACAAAACATACAAGCACAAAATAATATATTTCATGGAAACTAAGTGCCCATAGTCAAAGTTAATCATGAATACACACACAACAAGTAATTTCATATATTTCCATCATAGAAAATAACATTAATTTGTAGATTCACAAGAAATAACATAACATTTATCTTTCAAGAGGAGATAGTCCAAGAAACTAGCTACAAGAAATTTTCCACCCAAGAGTAGGTATCCACTGTAGATACTCCCCCTAAGTCAAGCTATGAGGCCACTAGGGTGAAGGAACTAAGCTACAAGCTTTTATCTTACTCAACCCAACCCATTTGCTCATGTGCTTAGCAAATACAATTATTGTAGAGCACCCCAAGGATCTCATCCAATCATCAAACAACCATGACACTCTCTTCCACTATCCCACACAACACAAGGAAGATATTACCTTTATATGCTTAGTAGTCCCTTGGGAATATTTTACCCTTCCAATGCTCATTAGTGTAGACATAAATAATCCAATCTTGTAAATGCCTTTTAGGAATAGCCTGCAAAATAATGCTTAGCTCTCAAGCTTCCAATGAGCTCCAAATTACATGGTGGGTAGGGGATTTCTAAACTACTCATCCTCTATGCTCACTTACAACTATCTAACATTTGTCCAAGGCCTACATTACCTCTTTCACAATGCTAATTTTTGGTCCATTTCCATATTGGTTAATTGTTGATAAAGGAGAATGCAACATGAGAAGTTTAAAGCATGAATGTGAGAATGATAGTATGAATGAATGAAAATGAGATAGCATAGGGAAATGATGACTAAAACTTTTCCCGGCATGAGAATAAAGTACCCTTACACTTCCCCACAATGATTATACTCTACCCATTCTTCAATAACTACATGAGAAGACTTCTCCACCAACCTCTACATGCATTCAATGATTGGGTTTCTAAGTCAATGGAGGTGGATGGCTTCATTTAAGGCACATGGTGGAAAAGAGACGAGTTCATAAGTTGAGACTTGGCAATAAAGTATTTACTTTCCTGTAGGCCCCCTTTCATATTCCCCTCTAGTGGAATATTAGCCCCTTTTGTGCTCTTTACAACCATCTTACACCATTATATATTATATTCTTGCATTAATATTTACATAGCTTTCAACATGGCAAGTCTACGACATGATCCATAGAAGTATATTTACATCATCTACATGCCTAACAATTCACTAGTCATACCTTGGCCTTGAGCTCCACATTATAAATCATACTATCATATTTATAACATTTACAAATATGATATTTATTTAAGTTCATGTGGCTTGACTCCCATCATCATAGCCATGCATTTACAATTTATACATAAATTGATCCAATACATTCAAGGGGTCAAAACTAAGGTATCATAGAAGATGTCTTTATATCTTCCATGATTTGATCTCTTTATTTTTGCTGCATAGTGGGGCCCCTTTCAAAGGCCTCAGTGATAACTATGACTTTCCTTGCTTCTTTTGAATGGACCATAGATATGACAAATCTCCTACTTTGAGAGATTATTTTCTTGCACTGCTTAGAGTGATCAAAGAGACTACAATAGACAAGTCTACCTCTAGTGATTTGTAAGCAACATGATGCTTCCACGTACATGGTTGTCCTAAAAGAACATCACAAACTTAAATTAGGGCCACATCACATGGTACCTCATCTGTGAAGGGCTTGATGTAATATTGTAGTAAACATTGTCGACTGACACAAATGTCTTGCCCCTAGCTCAATAAACCATCAATGTATGGATGGATATATAACATCATTGGCTATGCCATCTTATTGACAACCTCGACTAAGATATGGTTCTTTGGTTGCTATTGTCAAGAATGAAATGCAAGGGTGTCCCCTTAAACCACATCTGTGAGTGGGAGGGGCTCTCTTCTTCCCACGGCTTCTGTGGTTCCTTTAAATGGACCTTTATGGTGGCAATAACAACACTAGGTTTTCTTGATGATTTGTTTCCTCATATCCATGAGGTCTGGTGGTGTCGGGGTTGAAACAAAGTCCAAGGCTTTAAGCTTGGTCAATAACCATTGTTGGCCCTAAATGAAATTCAAAACATTTTTATTCAATCAAATTCAATTTCTAATCCAATTATATGATGTATATTAGAGAAAAATTTAAACAAGTTAGATAGATTAAGTTGTGAGTGTGAAAAAATATATAAAGATGAAGAAAATAAATAAATAATATGCACACAAAGAAATTTAGAACACAACAATGTGTATATCACTATGTAAATGTTCTATACAATACTTTGCGCGCGCGTGCGTGTGTGTGTGTGTGTGTGTGAGAGAGAGAGAGAGAGAGAGAGAGAGAGAGAGAGAGATAAAATATGTTATGTTGTTATGCTTCATATCATACCTACTATACATATGAACACATATCACTTACAAGATCATGATTCCGTTGTTGGAAGCACTTTTTCCTATAATTGTCGATGATTTTTCATATCTTGGCACACCATGTCTTATTGTTGACACACATGTATTGGTGTATAGAATTACTTAGTTTTCTATAGTGGTCCTCATGATGATTGACATTCTTGGTGAGCACATAGATGTTGAGTGTGCACACGGATTACTGAGGTGTACACACACATGCTACAAAGATGGTTGCATGTAGGCTATTAAAGCTGGGTGTATATATGATGCTAAAGGTGGATGTGAGTAGACTATTGAAGTGTGCACACATAGGTTGGAACTTGGCACACCTAGTATTTTCTACGCCAAATATTGTTGAGGTATTGGGGTGCTACACCTCAACCCCACCTGTTTACAATGATGGGACATTGTTAGAGGTGTTTCCGCTTAGACCTCATGATGGACATTGCACACCTCAATGTTGGAACACAAAGGTTGGCATGGTTGAAGGATGTCGACATAGAGAATGGACACTTTTTAACATGAGTGAGACTGGACACTAGATACATGTGGCTATGGTTGGATCTATCTCTCTCACCATGAAGACCCTTCAAACCATTAAGAGAACATAAACATCTAACTGAATGTTAAGTTATTAATTGAGCTCAAAGTCTCACCATCTTAAATTCAAAATTTATTCTCCAAACAAGCACAAACACACCCACATCCTACCTAACAATCAAAACTCATATTTCACATAAACATGCCCCATTCTTACCAACCTCATGAGACCAAACCATCTTTTGAGCAAGGGAGATAATCATGTCTAAATAACTATGATAATTAATGTGATGAATTTCACCTTAATTTAATTTAATTAAGCCAAAAAAATATAAATATCAAATACATATCCATTTATATTTGATCCTTCAATCTCATCATCCAAAAATCTTATAACCTTAACAACTTCCTCACCCCTAATTTAATGATTTTTTTGATTAGAAAAAAAAAATACATCTTACAGTGACGATCATGTACCTATAACATTTAAGATGAAAATTCATCCATGGTAATTCAATCTTAATCATTGAAGATCCTTCAAGTCATAAAGAAAACATGGATAAATGTTCACTTACTGATTAAAGACCCTTCCAAATCATAAAGAAACCATGGATAAATATTCACTTCCATTTAAGTTTTTATTAAAAAATCATTGATTTACACATCATTTTTCATTAAAACCTAACATAATAAATATTAATTATATTTAAACTTTTATTAAAAACTACATAGGTAAATTATGTTTATATCCCAATTTTATTTTTTATAAAATATTTAAAGGAAACTTCCACAAACTAGAAACTAACCAAACACCCAAACCCTTAAAAAAAAAAAAAAAAAAACACATATTCACCAACCAATTGCACCTAACATCTCCTAACTTGATGAGAAAACCTTTGCATTGAGGTGGTTAGGTAACCATTTGACTAACAATCCTTTCCATCTAAAACTCAAATGCAACAAGAGGAGAAAACATTTGCATTGAGGTGGGTAGGTAACCATTCAACTAAAACACATGACGACCCTTCTAGTCTCAAACTCGAATGCAACAAAAGAGGCATATTCCTTTTAAAAACAAGCCCAAACACAGGAGATTTCAAGCAGAGTGACAAACAAAATACATTTAGAATCTCCACCAAACTGCCTCTCCTCTTAACAATAACAAACATAAACTCTTGTTTCCATCGCCCCATATTTCTCCACTGCACTCACTGCCTATTTACGCATTCATTGCTTCACAATCTGTGATCCATTGCCTTGTTTGGGTGCCACTCCGATCTAATTTTGATCATGGCGGCCTCTGCATTGAGACTCTGTATGTCTTCGACAGTGGCCTCCAAGTCCCCTAATCCGAAAAACTCAACTCTATGGGGCGACTCAGTGACTTTCTCATCAAAACCATCAGTACCCATGAAGCATGAACGTCATTATTGCATAAGAGCTTCTGCTGCTGCAACAGCACCATTGTCTCCGAGAGTCGAAGCCCAGAAGAGCTACAAGATAAAGTCAATAAAGGCCAGACAGATTATAGACAGCAGGGGGAATCCCACAATTGAAGTGGATCTGCAGACTGATGATCACCTCTACAGATCTGCAGTGCCTAGTGGGGCATCTACTGGGATTTATGAGGCCCTGGAGATGAGAGACGGAGATAAATCTGTGTATGGAGGAAAGGGTGTTCTCAATGCTGTTAAGAATGTCAATGAGATTCTGGCTCCCCACTTGACTGGCCTTGATGTCAGGTATGCTAAAGCTATTCATCTTGTTTGCTTCCAATGCCTTTGTAAATGCATTATAATTCTCTCGTTGCAATGTTTTTTTCTAGGATGTAAATAATCTGTAATCTATATTCGGATTGTGTAAAAAGCAGGACATTGTTGTTGGAATGTGAGAGTGATTATTTAGATCAGGAGTGTGTATGAAGTGTCGCATTAGTAAACGTAACGTACTAAGAATAAGAAAGGCCAAAAGTCATGCCGTAGTATATGGATTATATAATTGAATTCCTGTCAATGCAAGTACTATTTTGTGTTTGTTTTTAACTTTATGTATGAGAGTTTTGGCAATATGGTTCACTTGCGATCAAGTGACCAGCGACCACTACCTATCAAGAGGTGGAGGGCCGGCGGTTTATGGTCTACAATTGAACACCTCTCTACGTAGGTGCGCCCGCTCAAAAGGGTGAACATGTCACATTTTGGAAGACTAGAATCCCGGTGAGGCAATGGCAAGATCCGCTTTCACCAACTCAGCAAGCCCCTGTGATATCTGTGTTAATTATGAAGAATAAGGAAGGCCGAAAGCCATGTAGTAGGCCTTTATATGTGGTATATGGATGCAATCTTAAGGGGAAATTGAATTGAATTCCTATTAATGTGTTATTCTTCCTGTGCTTGCATGCTTCTATTCCTGGTGGTATTGAAGCAACAATCTTAGACTTTGGAAGGATACCATTCAGTGGTGACCGCTTGTTTTTCTTGAAGAATTTGAGTGTTCTCTGTAATATTCTCTGCACCAGCTCCATTAGGTTGAAAGAATATTTCCTGTAAGGCTTTTTTTGAGTCCGTGCATGAAATTTTTTCAGTTGCATTAGCCAGATGTATTTGGATGGGGAAACTGGTCGTTGGTTCACTGTTTATGAAATGGATTTGTGGCAGCTTGCATATTTTATTTTGGTGTGATCCGTAATTTAGTGTTAAATGCTTCGTTCTACTAATTTGGCTTCTTTCCCAATTTCCCGTAATTTCGTTAAAGAAATTGGCTTAATCAATTAAAATTCATCATTATAAGACTAAAATTTAAAAATAGAACTGGAAAAACACCAAGTAATGCACAGCAAATTGATAATGGAGTTCACCCATACGGGCTACTTCTTCGGGTCTGTTTCAATTGACAATCCGATCCATTGAAAATATGCAAAGTCCAGTTTTACACCAGAAAATGGCCTCATTCTACTCTTCCAATAAAGGGGTTTCTGCTAAGGACGGCAGGTGCGGGGGGAGTTGTCTTCGACTACGGCGGAATTAAGGCTTTAGAATTCTCGTGGGGACTTGGACATACCTCCAACAATCATGCCAAGGCTTTCACAGTCTATATGGGACTACGTCTACTGCCAGCCAGCACCTCGTCAAGACTAGTTGTAATTGGTGATTCAGACCTGATTATAAAAGGCCTCCTCAGACTCATAAAAAATGTTCATCCCACTCTTGCAAGAATACTTCTTAGAATGAGAGATCTGGAGAAAAAATTCAAAGAGGTCAATTACTTTCATGTCTACCGATCGCAGAACAACCTCGCTGATTCTCTAGCTAAAAAGGCCAAGCAATATGAGCAAAGAAGACTTAAACTCAATGATGAGTACACATATGAGCCTATTCCCTAGAACAAATATGAAAGTCCAAACACAAAGCATTGTGTACAAAAAACCTCTCATCCCACAAGTAGTAGTAAAGGTTATTAAAAAGATTGAAGAAAGAGAGGGGCCCTCTTCTTCCTGTAAGAGTTCCCTTCATGCCACAAATAGACCTTATGAGCCACACGTTGCGTGGAATCAGCAAACACGAGGCAGTCTCCATAACTCGCATTCCCTTTCTCATCAAACTACAGAAGCATTTAATTAGGGAATGTATTTGCTGTTGGTTTCATGTGGGATCTGTTCATCACTCAGACTTGGCGTTCTCTTCACAGGTGTAGTACAGGCTTGGATCTCCACGAGTAGTACGAGTCTCACATTGTCCTCCATCATCTCCTTGGCAGGGACACAATCATTTCACTTTATGGTGCCGTCTTTCATCTCCAGGGACTTATTACTCGACTCTTTGTTCATGCTTCCACAAGATGGTGAGTTAAATTCATAGGATCTTTTTCATTGCTTATGAGACGTCGATTGCAAGACCGACTTGATATGACAGTTGGGTATTTGTAATGATCCCAAACCATTATGCCAGGATCATCACGGTTTTGGTGTCTTTCTAAAACTTTTTCTGGTTGTGGTATTTTGTCAAACACTTGGATGATCTACTTGTTTACATGTGTTACTTGCAGAATGGCCTCTGGATTTCGGCCTTAGGGTTTACTGATGTGTTATATATGTGTATTGCAGCAATAAACAAGAAGATATAACCATGGAACATACCTCAACCATATGCAATATGATAGACAATCCAAAACATCTCAAATCCGTTTTTATTCATGAAATAGAGAAACCTGCTACAATGAAGATGCTGATCTGGAATGTTCAACAGATGGCTAAGAAGATAGACAATAGAGCTGCTACAAAATGCTCCAGGAAGATACTATAAGCCTCCAAAGTCTGAATAAGAGATGAAGACCAATGCCAAGGTAGATATGGGCTGTATGAAGTGCCAAACCCCCACTGGAAAATGCCACGTCCTGCTGGAACTGTGAACCCCTACAATTTCGGCCCTACTGTCAAAGACCTCCAAATGCTATGCTGAAGATGCCAAATTGTAGATCGGGATGAGTGGAAACCTCTCCTAAAATCTCAAACCAAAATACCAAGGGAAACTCCTCCAAATGCTAAATCCTCCAATTGAGTTGCGCCCTCCTGAAACTGCCAAACCCTACAATTTCGGCCCTGATGAAGGAGGCCTCCAAATGAGCCCAAACTCGGCCAAATGATAGATCAGGGTGATAGGATCCCCCTCCTGAAGTCTCAGGCCGAAATGCTATGGATAACTCCTCCAAATTGAATAGATATGAATCTAAAAAATGCCCTCCTTCACTCCAATTCGTCCCACTACTCTAGGAAATAATTTGAACCATAAAGCTCTCTCAAGAGGCACTAGAAATCATGGCTAAGGCCCTGCAAGTAAAACCCAAATGCTCAAATGTCCAAAAGCCCTCTCAAACTCCTACAACGAACCTTCCCTCAAGAATGGTGCACCCCCCTTGCTGGAAACCCCCAATGGTGCGCCCCTCCTCCTTCCTATGCGTGTCGCTAGTGTAGAACCCTCCTGCACTAATGTAGAACCAAACTAGAATGGTGTGGGAGAGTATTTCATCTCCGAGACCAAGTTTGGGACAAGCTAGGTGGAATCTTTCACCACCAAATCGTCCTCTAGGGTTTGTTAAG
This sequence comes from Picea engelmannii, assembly GCA_009831015.1. Taxonomy (NCBI): domain Eukaryota; kingdom Viridiplantae; phylum Streptophyta; class Pinopsida; order Pinales; family Pinaceae; genus Picea; species Picea engelmannii. The sequence continues at coordinate 59,538 of ML802183.1, read as the reverse complement.
TCAAAACCCTCAAAATCCCCAATGTTGGGCTCACTAGCTAGAAGCCAGATATCAAAATATGATCATACATGAATGAATGAGTAGAGGCCCTTGCCTTCCCTTTATACTTTTTGGCTCCTATTGTCCCTCCAAAGTGACTTTCATTTTACTAATATTTAATTAATTAATTAAATCACTTTAATTAATTAATTAACCTTTTTACCTCTGAAAAGTGCCTTATCTCTCCTTGTGGCTTTCTTGGCCACTGAAAGTCACTTCTAGCCATCCCATCATGTAGTGTTGCTCCTCCCGATTCCAATGAGCTATTAAACTGAGAGGTTCCTCCAAGTAATGTGCCCAAAATGACCTCTTCGGTGAATTTAATTGACTTATAGCTCAAAATAGTCAAAATCATGGAAATCATCGGAATGCAACGAAACCAAAGCCAACCTATGCAGAATGGCTCATAATGATGAGATGTTATGAGAAATGCACTTTGGACCTCACAATGCCTCTCAATAACCCTTGTACTCGCTATAACACCCATTCAACTACTTTGGCCATCATAAACCTCTGCACTGTGATGATGTCCCACAGTGGGGACATTACAGTCCTCCCTGCTAGAAAATTTCTTGTCCTCAAGCAATAACCAAATCCACTCAAATAAAATACCAGGATCCCATGTCCACCTGTGGGATACACAGTATAACCCATCCAAAGACAAACAATAGTACACTCCACCCCCTGGATCCCATATTAGGAAGTGAACTGCAATACTCTACGAAGCATAGTCCTGAAAGATATCAACCCTGTGAACCTCCTGCACATGACACATGGCCTCATCTCGGAATGAGTCCATCCTCGAAATCTCTACCAAGATCCACACGACCTCCATCAACTGCACACGTTGATGCCAGAATGAGGTACTGCAAGACCTCTGTGAGATACCCTCAAGCGCTGTGCTCCCCTCAATACTGAAGCTAGATGGAAAGTTAGAACAACTTTCCCTTGCAAAGGTCCACTCGCCCCTGTCAATCAGTGACATGCTCAACCTTGCAATCCATGGGTCCCATGCTAACCTCTGTCGAAGATCACCATGCTGGCCCTGTGCTACTCTAACCACGACTGTCTGCCCTCTGCATACATATTGGATGCCCCTCTCATGGATCCTCAAGCTGAAATACCTGTGACCACCGGACCTGTTGTCCAAAAACTGTATCTGTAAAGACATCTCTGTAGAAGAAGTACCTATCCACCCATCTCCACGTCCGATCATGATGATCAAGAGTGAAAAGCTGCCTCGCTCTATCGGACAAATCCCTGCAGGCCCACTCCAAACCGACCCCCGATGGAGTGTGTGGCTCTCGGGCGCAACCTGGGTCATCATGTAGTGAAACATCCGGCTCACCCAATAAATTTTCGGGTCCCATGGAAAACTTGGAAGTTTATCACTTCCAATCTCATCTAACTGCTCTCATGTGAGATTGATCACTGTCAGAAGCCCTCTGTGCTCATTTGCTATCCTCCTCATGCTGTTGTCAATGATAAATGTGTCGGAAAAGGATAACAGACATATCTGCAACTGACTGTAGGATTGGAAGGCGTCACCTGCTTTGGTCAATCCCAAGGACTCGACCAGAAGATCGTCCATTGGTATCCATGATAAGTACTCTCTTGTGGTCATCACCGAATCCCAACCATCTAGTACAACTGGAAGTAACTCCTCCGACTGCTGCTCAACCAACCTCCATCTCTCATCTTCCATGCAACTACTGATATGGTGAAGCTGATCTCTCATAATTAGGTGTTGCTGCAAAGGAGTGACATCTGCATGCTCCCCTAGGTGTGTCTCCTCCCTGCAAGGCACTATACCCCTATGAATCCCACCATACAACTCGACATGTCTCTATGAGCTATCACTCATCACTATATGCTCCGGCATACCCATGTCGTCTCCCGTAGACTCATGTTGTCTCATAGATCCTGGGTGTACAGTTGGATCAACCTCTACATGGAGGCCAACCGCTCTCGGAAGACAAATGGAAGTGTCATCCATCATCTGGTGCTCCTCTACTAGATCATCAACATCTCCTAGCAACGTGACTGAATGATATATCTGAGTGTCTACTAAGATAGATAAAGTAGATCTCTGACAAATCTCCTCAAGAGGCTCGTCTGACCTCGACTTTGATTCTTGAAGGGCTGTCTGTGGGCCTCTCAAGAATCCTCGAGTGCTCTCCAACTCCTGAGTAAGTTTGTCCACCTCCAACTCCTGCTCCTTCAGGGCCTCATGATACATCTCACCAATCCTCAATAGGTAGTCCCTGCTAGTCAACAACTGCTGGTAGTCAGTCCTCATCATCAACACTCTCTCCCTGAAAGTGTGAAAATCATCCATGGCAAATCCCTCATCTAAACTACCACGTGCCACTGATGCTCTCCAGCAGTAATCTGCCATCATTACATGCATGTCATCAATACGTCTAGTGGTTGCCGTGATCATAGCCTCACTAACTCTCAACTGTGCTGCTAAGTGGTGTGACTCATGATCATGGTCATGGTGAGGTGCCACCTCATATCCCTCACTACTACTGTCAGTCCTGCTAGTGTCAACTCTGGAGTCCCCAAAAACACTCTCCCCACAAGATAACGTGCTGAACTGCCCACTGACTACTGTGCTACTGGGTACTCATGTATGCCACTGCATCCCATCACTAGATGCTATCTCCCCCTGAATCACACTGTAACACACCCACTATCATAAATCAAAGTTTTTTTTTTTTCTCCCACCTCTTGGGCCAATTTCTCACAAATGAGAAATCTCCAGAAACTTGCATTGGCGTAATGCCAATCCCCGATTCAATATCGGGATTCGGGGTTTCGGAATTTGCGGTGTCGAGAGTCCCTGTCCTCTCGAATCCTCGATCACCGATGGGACAAATTCTCGACGCGCCCCTTTTTATCGACCCCTTCTAGCGTACTGCTGGTCCACGTGACCTGCGTTCATATGACCATAGTCACATGCTTTTGTCGGGGTTTCTTCTATCGGGGTTTTGACACCCACGATGTTTTGGCAACTTGAATCACTGATCTTCCTCTCGATTCCCCGATTCGCGATGGGCTCCTTCTCTATGAGCTAGCCCTTACCGGTTATACCTTGGTCCATACGACCACTCCAATAAGACCGTAGCCTTAAGCTTCTATCGGAGTTTCTAGTTCCAAATTCCTGATTAGCTCTCTGTGCGCTAGCCCTCCTGGCTAAGTTGTCACCGTATGACCACTGCCCATGACCATGATCAATCCTCCTATTGGGGTTTCGGTCCTCAAAACCCGATGCGCCCTTTTGTGTGCTAGCTCTCCTGGCTAGAGCATGGTCCATGTGACCTGTCTCCGTGTGACCGCAGTCAAACCCTCCATCGGAGTTTCGGTGTTTACGATAACACAATGTTTATGTCCACGGAACTCGCGATTTCCCGATTTGCGATGCGCTTCAGCCCTCCTGGCTAAGCCCTGGTCCACGTGACCGTTACTCCGTGACCACAGCCGTACCCCGTCGGGGTTACAGGGTTTCCAATGACAAAGTGTATACACCCACAGGATTCCCGATCGTCCAAATCCCGATTCTCCGTTTAGTTGACAATTGTCCTCCTCTACGACACTGTCCTCAGTCCCGTTTATGCTGACAGCTGTTCCCCACTCATCGGGGTTTTGTTGATCGCAATTTCTCAATGCCCAGATCACTTGTCACTGAAATTTCCGATATCCCGATGGACAAAGTGTCGACGGCGCCCGATCCTTTGCCACGCGTCCTTCCAGATGGACGGCTCTGATCTTGTCGGCGTTTCGAGACTTATGGTGTCTCGATTCCCTTGTCATCGAGAACTCTGATTCTCCGATGACCAATATTCTGACGGCTAAACTTCGTGCAGCTTCCACAGATCTGACGGCTGTCGGGACTATGATCTAAGATCTGACGACTCAGATCATCTCTCCTACACGCTCCCCCTCCAGAGGCTAAACTCCGTGCAACTCCTCCCGATCCAACGACTTACGGGATTTCTGCCTCAGATCTGATGGCTCAGATCACTTTTTCGCACGCCTACCCCTGCACTTAACCCCTGTGCAGCTTCTCTCGATCCAACGGCTGACGGTTAATTGGATCGAGATCTAACGGTCTAGATTCGTTCTTCCTGCGCACACTCCAGAGACTAGACTCCGAGTATTTTAACTCGATCCAACGGCTCGGAGTGTCCCATCTTGCGCATCTTCCACCACTTCGTGGAGGTGGGAAGGTCACTGGTCCAAATGTTCTTTTGGGTCTTGGGATCTACGATCCCGATTTCTCGTTGCTCACGATGATAGAGGACAAAGGGACAAGGTATGTAACGCCTTCGTTACTTCCGTCAATCTAATGGTAGTGAATGGCTATGGGTCCTCCGACGAGATCTCATCCGTCGACTTGTTACATCTCACAACACTACTATCTCGAAACCTTAATAGGGTCGTTCCTCCTCGTACAGGGTTAATAAGACCTGTGCGTTCGAGTCCTTGTTCTGGGTTCTTGGTGAACCTTTCCAAGGAGGGAATCTCTGTGAAGAGATCCCTACCGGGGCATTTCCGGAAGCAGATAAGGGAAAATAGCTTCCCGAGAATGGCTGGGCATGATTAGATTCATTTTTATCGACGTAAGTCATGCATGGCTTCCTCTATTACGAGCATATGCCCATTAATTATTAACAAAACACTACACAAACATTCTTACAACAAAAATTGTTCACAATTTCACAGTGCTGTAAGTATATGTATATCAGTATATGAATTTCAAGAGGTGATACATAAAATACTTATCAGAAATAACACCAGAAGTGGGTGCAACTGCTGAGAGGGGTGCTCGTTTCCACCCAACCGTAGGCTCAGCGACTCCCAACGGATTTACCACTAGCCACCCCCGAGCTGAGACCATGATGTTCTGAGACCTGCGTCTCTCTGTCTGCCAGTGACCAGGAGCGAAGGTTGCAATCCTTCCTCTCTGCTATCACTCACTCTGCGTAAGAATTTCTTTTTGCCAGAGTTCCCCTCACGTCTGCCCCCCCCTCCATCGCTTCTGCCATACGCCTTATCCTCTCGCGAGGTTGCGTGTGGCACGATTACCCTCGCACCGATCAGGCCTGACGGCTCTACGGATGGGCGGTTCACCATCCCATCCCTCATCAAGCCGCCCGCCTACCAGTCTGCGAGACATTAAATTTGGGGGCCAGCGAGCCGCTTTTGGTTCTCCGGCCAGTGGAGTCCAAATACGGTATATTCATTCAAGGTGGAAGTTAACGCTACCTTTTCAGGAGCCTTCCACCACCATCGTGGTCTCTTTTCTGCACATCCCCTCTCAGCAGTCCTGCAATAAATTCAAAATATTATTCACATTCATTGACCTCTTCCTGTAGGTCCATTTACATCACATATTCATACTTATGAGTTTGCCATAGTCCTTGGCCAGTTTAGTTATATTTACAATCTGGGGGAAACAGGGTGTTACACACACTGTATCCTGTATGAGTAGCCGTATCCTCCTGTGCACTCATCCTGCTACTCACTGCGCCTGGATCCCATATAGTTGTGTCTAGACACATGTTATGGTCATAATGAATACTAAAGAGTGCATCCTCATCAATGCAAGCCGATCCTGGAAGTAAGTGCTCCATCAACCTGTCAGCCTCTGCAATCTGCTGAACCAATGGAGTCTCCAATAGCTGTGACTCCATCTCCTCTGGCTGACCTATATGTGTGAGGTCAACTGCCTGTACGTCCTGTACCTCTTCTTGGATCTATGGGTCTACCTGTCCATGGTGTCCATCCCTCACACTAGGCTCATCCATCATAACTAACGTGCCACTGACCTCCTCATGTGATGTGGCTATCAGGGGTGTCTGGAAGGATGACATATGTGTCACGACCATCATAGGAAGCTCATCATCTCTAGGTGCTAACACGTGTGACTCCTCACTAGTGTCACCACTCTGCTGAGGCGTAAGGTCATCAATGGTATGTGATATGTCTGCTGAGACACTAGTGCTATCGTCCTGTCCATCCAGCTGCCTATCCACTACACAAGGGTCATCATCCTCCTCAAGCATGCAAGCATCACTAGCCTCTGTGCAAGAGTCATTGTCATCATTCGACTGCTCTGAATCAACATCCATCTCTCCATCCACACACACCTCATCCTCCCTGTCATAGTGTGCCTCAATAGTGTGCTTTTGATCCCTACACCTATAATCAGGTTCCCACGACCCCTTGCAATAGTGGCAAGGTTGTGTGCTCCTACTGGGCGTGGGGTTTCTCTGTTCTTCCATCCATCTAGCTGTTTCTTTTCTCTTTTTGTCTGCTAAGGTTGTGTGCTCCTACTGGGCTTTCTAAAGGCTACATACTGAGGAAAGGTTATGAGAGCCCTATTTTCCTCACTAAGGCCGAAATATATGATCTCCAAGCATGTCATCTCAAACGCTATCTTATCCATTTCGTTCCAACTATCCATTTATCCCTATGAAAGACCCCTCAAGTTTGCAGGATTTAAGCTCTGATACCACTTTAATGATCCCAAACCATTATGCGAGGATCATCACGGTTTTGGCGTCTTTTTAAAACTTTTTCTGGTTGTGGTATTTCGTCAAACACTTGGATGATCTACTTGTTTACATGTGTTACTTGCAGAATGGCCTCTGGATTTCGGCCTTAGGGTTTACTGATGTGTTATATATGTGTATTGCAGCAATAAACAAGAAGATATAACCATGGAACATACCTCAACCATATGCAATATGATAGACAATCCAAAACATCTCAAATCTACTTTTATTCATGAAATAGAGAAACTTGCTACAATGAAGATGCCAATCTGGAATGCTCAACAGATGGCTAAGAAGATAGACAATAAAGTTGCTACAAAATGCTCCAGGAAGATACTATAAGCCTCCAAAGTCTGAATAAGAGATGAAGACCAATGCCAAGGTAGATATGGGCCATATGAAGTGCCAAACCCCAACTGGAAGATGCCACGTCCTGCTGGAACTGTGAACCCCTACAATTTCGGCCCTACTGTCAAAGACCTCCAAATGCTACGCTGAAGATGCCAAACTGTAGATCGGGATGAGTGGAAACCTCTCCTGAAATCTCAAACCGAAATAAGAAGGGAAACTCCTCCAAATGCTAAATCCTCCAATTGAGTTGCGCCCTCCTGAAACTGCCAAACCCTAGAATTTCGGCCTTGATGAAGGAGGCCTCCAAATGAGCCCAAACTCGGCCAAATGATAGATCGGGGTGATAGGATCCCCCTCCTGAAGTCTCAGGTCAAAATGCTATGGATAACTCCTCCAAACTGAATAGATATGAATCTCAAAAATGCCCTCCTTCTCTCCAATTCGTCCCACTGCTCTAGGAAATAATCTGAACCATAAAGCTCTCTCAAGAGGCACTAGAAATCATGGCTAAGGCCCTGCAAGTAAAACCCAAATGCTCAAATGTCCAAAATCCCTCTCAAACTCCTACAACGAACCTTCCCTCAAGAATGGTGCACCCCCCTTGCTGGAAACCCCCAATGGTGCGCCCCTCCTCCTTCCTGTGCCTGTGGCTGGTGTAGAACCCTCCTACACTGATGTAGAACCGAACTAGAATGGTGTGGGAGAGTATTGCATCTTTGAGACCAAGCTTGGGATAAGCTAGGTGGAATATTTCACCACTGAATTGTCCTCTAGGGTTTGTTAAGTCAAAACCCTCAAAACCCCCAATGTTGGGCTCACTAGCTAGAAGCCAGATATCAAAATATGATCATACATGAATGAATGAGTAGAGGCCCTTGCCTTCCCTTTATACTTTTTGGCTCCTCTTGTCCCTCCAAAGTGACTTTCATTTTACTAATATTTAATTAATTAATTAACCTTTTTACCTCTGAAAAGCGCCTTATCTCTCCTTGTGGCTTCCTTGGCCACTAAAAGTCACTTCTAGCCATCCCATCATGTAGTGTTGCTCCTCCCAATTCCAATGAGCTATTACACTGAGAGGTTCCTCTAAGTAATGTGCCCAAAATGACCTCTTCGGTGAATTTAATTGACTTATAGCTCAAAATAGTCAAAATCATGGAAATCATCGGAATGCAACAGAACCAAAGCCAACCTGTGCGGAATGGCTCATAATGATGAGATGTGCTGAGAAATGCAAGTTGGACCTCACAATGCCTCTCAATAACTCATGTACTCGCTATAACACCCATTTGGCTACTCTGGCCATCATAAACCTCTGCACTGTGATGATGTCCCAAAATGGGGACATTATAGTATTGGGGTGAATTCAGTTTGGGTGTTCGCTGGTGCAGTTATGTGGAGACGATCCAGAGAGCCTTGCGAATGTCAAGAGTGTGTTTTGGGTAGAATGCAGGAACAATTGCAAGCCTAGAAAGGTGAAATTGAGGAGCTTCGCAATACGTCTACCCAATTGACCCATCAACTTTAGGAACAGGAGCTCCGTCACAATAAAAAATTGGCAGTAGTGTTGTGAGTTGTTAACAAAAACACTGGCCATATTAGGTCCATTCGTAGGCACCTGGCGCATCCTCCTCAAGGCGTTCCAACTCTACCACAACCAGAGTAATCAGCAGAATCGTGGGCATCCATTGAGGTGATCCAGCCAATTCAATGCCAGTTTTTCCAAACAGAGATGGGTGTAACGCAGGAAGAGGAGTAAAGATTGGTTCAAGAACAGGAGCTGGCAAATCCTGTAGATTTTTGAGTAACTATGAGGGCTGCCCAACAAGCTTGTCTTATGACCTCTTGTTGGGCTCTAAGTTATGTCAACAAGGCTGTCCTTTGCTGCTGTTTTAGGACAGCAAATAGTCAAGTACTTTTTTTCCTTCAAACTGATGGTTAAGTGTTCTTTGAGGTGCCCTTGCAATTGTTTTCGTAACCGGTGGTTAGCACATGCAATATAAATCAAAACAAGTAACACTCCTCTAGGATCTTTACAAACTCCTAATGTTGATCTAAACAACTAAGCATACATGAAAAATGAACACATGTATTTTTGGTCAACACGACCCTGGATAAACCCCCCCGGGGAAAATCGGTTTAGAATGAAAATATATATAAGTGATGTCTAAAGCATGAGATACAACAAGTAAGCAAACACAATGGAACCTGATACAATAACAACTCCTCTCGAAATGCTTTGGAGTTCCAAGAAGATATGCGCCCAAGTGAAGTGCGTCCTCTTCCTTTGTTCCCTATCTCACTGAAACAATGCGCCCTTGATCCTCTTTCCACTAATGAAGAATCCCTTGCATACAAACAAGCTGTTGTGTGCTACCCCTCCACTGAAACTGACAGATCTGCGATCGTCCAAGTATAGCTAGTGCCTGCTAAGTGTGCACCCTCCTCCTACAGTGCGTCCTCCTCCAAGCAAGAACAACCATCACAAATAAACAAGGGTCTAAGCCTCCATGAAAGAAGGTGCCCAAGCTTCCCTAATCCATAGGCTCCATCCTCATCTCCATGCTCTCTCTCAAACTCTCCAAGTGAACAAATGAGTGAATGAGCCTCCTTTGGCCCTATGCATCCCTCTTGAACCATCCATAAGGAAACCTAGGAATGGATGGCTAGGATCACCCCAAGCCATCTCTAATCCATGGGTGAGATTTCTCCAAAAGAATCTCACCTCAAAACCCACTTTGGGTTAAGTTCCGTGAGTTCACTTTATGTCCCTTCATTCACCCACTTAGTGAATAAAATGTCACTTTTGCCTTAAGTGACAAAATTCCAACTTTTTGACTTAAGTGAAGTCAAAGTGGAATTAGACATAAGTACAAGGTACATAGTCCCAATGTATTTCTCTCTTTTGGTTAGAGACCCAAAACCACAAGGGGACCAACTTCCCAGGGTACACCAAAACTCAACACTCCCTCTTACCGAGGAAAGTGTTTCTCACCAAGCCCATCTTGTCTATGAAGTAGACATGTTTGCCCCTTGGCAGGGCCTTGGTGAGAATGTCTGCAACCTGCTCATCAATCGGACTGTATTGAAGCTGTACTGCCCCTCGCTAAACCCAATCTCTGATGAAGTGGTATCTAATCTTTGTATGCTTCGACTGTCATGGAACACTGGATTCTCAGAGAGTTTGATACAACTCTGATTATTGCAGTGAATGACAGTCGGAGGCAACTCCTAACCAAATAATCCTACTGACAACTTACGAAGCCAAATGGCCTTGCAATTGGCATGACTGGTTGCCATATACTCTGCCTTGGCTGAAATCAAAGCAATTGACTTTTGTTTCCGGCTGAACCAGGAAACAAGTCCTTACCCCAACCCAAAACAACACCAAAAGGTGCTCTTCCTGTCAATAGCACATCGTGCCCAGTCTGAGTCTGTGTAGCCAACCAAACTCACTTCATCCCCTTTGACATAGTCCAGGCCATAATCCACTGAACCTGCAATGTACCTCAAAACATGTTTTGCCCCAATCCAGTGAACACTCCTCGGCTCCACCATGTACTGGCTAAGAGTGTTCACGACAAAACAAATATCTGGTCGAGTGTTGACCAAATACATCAACAATCTGATTAACTGCCTGTATCCTATAGCATCCACCAACTGGGAATTTGAAGCGCTAAGCTTCTTCGGGTTGGTGACCATGAGTGTCGACATAGGCCTGCAGTCCTCCATCTGAAACCTACTCCTGGTCCCCTTCCTCTAACCATGCAGGTGCCTCATCCAAGAGAGGCACATCAACCTTCACCCTCCACTCAGACAATATATCAATATTGTCCAAAGAAATGGCATCCACTTCTGGCTCTTTCTCTATCTGCCTCATCTAAAGCCGAAGATTGTAGTGGACATACACCAAGTCATTAAGAGGTGGGAATGCCAACCTCTAAGAGGGTCATAAAAAACTTGATGAGTGTTGAGGGTTATAAATTTAAATTACAATAAATGTAACTGGCTAATTGCTTTGTTAAAGTTCTAACTTCTAACCCGTTGCGTCTTTTGGAGTGTATTTTGTCAAAAATACTCCAATTGCGCTCACAACTCGAAGAGCTACAGGTTTGACTGAGTATTCTAATGACAACTTTTCGTAAATTTGGTGCTTTTGTACCATGGTTCCTCCACCAAACATCTGCAACAAATAAGAAAGAAAAAAAACATTAAAGTTTTAAACAATGAACATAATTAACTTTCAAATAAAAATTTAAATTTTGAAATTTAAAATACATAATTGAATTTTAAAAATCTAATTGACTTACATGGCATCAAATGGGTCCTTAGCCTGACTACATATTCAAATCCAAATAATCCATCACATTCTCTATACATCTCTATCTTGCGGTTTATTTGATCGCGAGTGCCAGGATCAGGTACCATCCTCCAAAGACAAGTAAAGTGGCCATCCATCACCTCGTCATCAAAGTCAAAGTTGCATTTGTAGGAAAATGCAGGGTTGAGGAAAAGAACTGCTGCATGAATGGGTCGATGGAGCATTCTGGTCCACCGACTATCAATCAAATCCCATATCATCATCTGTCTGTTGTACCCAAGGGTACCCTTTCCCTCATAATAAGCCTGGATAGATTCTTTGGCCTTATCCATGGCTTCATACAAATAGCCCATTACGGGCTTATCACCATCAACCAATCTCAGAACCTTTACCAAAGGTTCAGCAACTGAGCAAACTTCTTCTACTCCTTCCTAGAAGGAGTCACTGTACACCAATCTAGCAATGGCTCTACCATCCACTCGCCTGCTATATCTGCAATCACGCCACTCACCAAAAACAAACATTTGCTTCAACTCATACTGACATTGAAGCAAAGACTGGAGGGTGAGGAAGTGTGTCACAAAACATGTGACTGTCGGACGTTGCAACTCCCTATCTTTGGTGTGTGTCCTCATGAGGTTGAGAACAAAACCATGGTTATATATGAACTTAGTGATGCTCTTCGCCTGATCAATCACCTCCTTGATGAAGGGAATTTTCCCCACATCCTCAAGCATCAAATCAATGCAGTGTGCAGCGAATGGAGTCCAAAACACTGTGCTATGCCTCTCCATAAGCATCCTACCAGTAGCCACATAATTAGCTGCATTATCTGTCACGATTTGCACCACATGGTGTGCACCAATCTCCTCGATGAACCCATGCAACAACTCACATAATAATGCTGCATCTTTCACATGTGCAGATGTATCAACTGATTTTATGAACATGGAACCTTTAGGACAATGTACCAAGAAATTGAGAAGGGTTCATCCATCAGACATCACTGTGCACCCAGAGATTTCTCATGATTCCTTGAACTCCGCCAACCTGGCATTGATTCTTCTATGCTTGAAGAATAGGCCCCCGCAACTCCTCATATAAAGGGGCTTTAAACCCCGGGCCAACAACTGCAATGGCATCACATATCGGCTGCCAAAATGGGTTGTTTCTGGTGATGGTGAGAGGCAAGTCACTCCAGAAAAGACACCTCCCCATTAACCTGCTTGCTTCTTGCTGCTCCCTTATTTTAACGCGACTTATTTAATTGATGGTTGTGCTCTAGCTCCAGTTCTTGGAACAAAGAAAGATGGGATCCTCCCAACATGTGAATCTGCGGCTGTGGAGCCCCTCCCACTACCCTCAGTGGCACTGGCAGATATCCCTGAACTTTGATATGTCTTAAAAGCTGCAACTTCAACTTTCTTTGCAGCTGCCTCTTCCTTTTTTCTTTCCTTTGTAGTAAATTATTTCAAATTTCTCCTATGGCTGTTAGTACTAGCTAAAACTTTATTGGAAAGAGATTGCAATGTAACTAATCAACATTTGGACCAAACGCTGTCTTTCGATGTGGGTTACTTTACCGAATACTATTTTACTATTTTCATTCTGCTTCAACCCTTTTTTTTCCTTTGTGGATTTTGATGGCAACACTGATATTCCCGATCCGTTTGAAGCATTAGATATATTAGTTTTGCACTGGCTTGTAATGTATGAATAAAAAAAACTGTCTTCTCTTGCCTCAGTTCACAATAGATTATCGTAAGGCATGACCACCTTTCTTGTCCAAATTTGTAATTTAAATACCAGATTTAATGAACTTGTTGGAACATTGGCAGGGGTGAATTCTTCTTCTAGTTATTGACTCATCTCTTACCAACTCTCATTGTTACAGGAATCAAAAAAATGTGGATGCTATAATGTTGGAGCTGGATGGAACAACCAACAAATCCAAATTAGGGGCCAATGCTATACTTGGAGTATCTCTAAGTATATGCAGAGCTGGTGCAGGAGCAGAAGGCATACCTCTGTATAAGCATATTCAGGGAATTGCTGGAACAAAAGAGCTTGTCATGCCAGTTCCAGCTTTTAATGTAATAAATGGAGGTAGTCATGCTGGCAACAAGCTCGCAATGCAGGAGTTCATGATCTTGCCTGTAGGGGCTGATTCATTTTCAGAAGCTCTGCGCATGGGTAGTGAGGGTGAGTTCTCTATAACTTGTAGATTTAAAGCATAGCTTATTATTAGCCATGGCTTTGGGGGCAAGAGACAACCCATAACCACAAATGGAATAGACAACAATGGAAAAATGTCTGCAGTACTACTTTCTGGTCTCTTTATCTTGCTTTTCACATTTTGCACTTTATAACATAAGCTAGTGCTACTATTCTTCTCAGTCCAGATGCTAGCTAGAGAACCATACCTGTTTTCTAGCAAAATGAAATCCAGGGGAAAACATGGCAAACATTTTTTCTGTACAAACATTTTTTGTCGACATTCTGGAATCTGACTATGATTTCTGAAGGGCTTAGGTTTAATTGTGTGAGTTATACACTATGCAACCCTACCGATATATGTTGATGGATAGGAATGGAGATGGACATGGCTGTGTTCTTCCTTTGTAGTTATAACTTATAACAATATTTCAAGCCTGGAGTTTCAGTGCCTTCCATGAGCTTGCCCACTTGTTCAACAATGTTTTTACAGTTAGCTTGTTTAACTATTCCAATCTATTTGATCTTAGTGTAGCCATCGAATAGATGATTCAGAACATTATCATTTCCACGCAGAGAATATCTTTGTTGACTGCTTGATCTGGTTTCTGAATATCATCTGTTGGATAAATGTGAGATAGCAAAAGTGAACCCTATTATTTATTTCCTCTAATATGGACTTAGCTCGATATCTTTCCAAAATTCTGGCTGTTTTCTTATGTGCATTTCACTACTAGTCATCTACTTCTATATTGCTAGAGATAAGTGCACATCTTTAGATGTACACACTAAAGTGTTTGGCAGTGCCTTTGTCTATTATTTGAGATATAAAGCAGCTTGATAAGCAGTTTGATTTGCTTGACCTTTTCTTTAGAAAAATGCCGAGTAAATTTATGCTGCCATTATCAGAGATATTGCTTTTGAGAAGCTTTAACCAAATAAACTGCCAAGATTGTTTTGGATTTTATATTTGCAAGCTGCTGATATTTACATTATCATTATCCACAGCCCATGGAAAACTCTGTTTAATATGTGTACTCTGAAATTGTATCCAGCTATCAGCCAGGAAAACATGTCTTGACAAGTTAATCAACCCTTGGGAACAATCTGCCAAGATTGCTAATGTTCTTTTTCTGAGATTTGCTGTAGATTCACAATGTTACAATCCTTTATGCTTTTCGTAATTGCATGTCCTTTTGCCAATAAAACTAGTGTTTTTCAGGTCTAAAAACATTTCCAGGTCAATATGTCACTTTGAGTTTGATGCTTATGGTTCTATTAATCTCTTGATTTATCAATGTTTGGTTTAGCATGATCTCCTTTGCTTTATTATCAATTACATAGGCTGTCACCTGTAATAATTTTTCTCAGGCATATTGACTACAGCCTTTAGGATTATCTACAATCACTTTTTTCTTAATTGATAGACATGGTATACTTGGTTTGACCACATAGAATGTGGTGTGTTACCACACAAACCCTTACTTCTTGAGATGAAATTCTAATAACTCGAGAGTCAAGACCCTAGGGGCACCAAAGAAGGGCTACCCAATGTCACCACAGTAGCTCCTTCACACAGTTTTGGTTTGCTCTCCTCTGGCTCAAGGTGGGAATCCCTAAGAAACACTAAACCAACTATATGGTAAACACAAGTAGAAAAAAGAGAGGGCTAAGAAAGACAAATCTGAATTCTGAATTTTCGGTATATAATCTCCAGATTTGTGGACAGTGAAAAGGAAAGTTAATTTTTTAAAGTTTTGGGCTTGGTTGAGAGCAAGATTAGCGCCTAAAACACTATTGGGCATATGGAGTCTATAAAGCAACAAATAACAATGATTTTCTTATAATGATATGGAAGCATATAGCCTGGATTAAGAACCTACAGCAAACATATCACGCTGGCCACTAAAAACAGAATTTTCTGGAGAGGAATCTGGATAAAGAAAAACCTCTAGAGTCTAAACATGTGTAAAGGGTATGTCTACTACCAGATAATGCAGATTGCAACTAGTCCGAATTAAGAAAGAAGGCATGCAACAACATTTTCCAGCAATAGATAGAAAGATTTAAGAGGGGAAATAACCACACATAAAATTCTTCTACTTGGAACAGAGTTACCAGGTTTACAGCCCTTCATAAACAAGTTTGAAGCAAGAAATCTGAACGTTAGTCTTCAGCAATTAGGTTCCAAGCATGTGCTTCAAGCTCCAATAAACACTTCGTAATAGTATCTAGTCTTTCTCCAAACTTTCAACAACCATTACAATAGGAGGAGCTCATATTATATAGATATAGAGCTTAAAATCCCCTCCTATAAAATAATAATATCCAAAGCAAAACCCTAGATCTATCCTAGGGAGGAGTAAACTAATAGTATCCTCCAATTAATAAATGACAAGTCAAAAACCCTAACAATAAAATAACCGAGAAAAATAATAAACATGGACTAGATAGTGGGGGTGTCACATGTCCTCCTCTAGTGCAAAACGACTTCCTAGGATGAGCTTGTTTGACCATGTAAAACCTCTCCATAATGACACATGGATAATCCTCCAAGAGTGCGTCCTTAGAGATAAAATTGAATAACCACTAGGATGCTCTCCAAGAAGGCCCTTGATCAACCAAATAATATAAAATTGCACCTAGAAGAGGTGCACCCTTGATATGTGTGCAAACAGTGGTTATGGGACCACTTTGACCATTCCAAAACAATATAAAATATTCCATGAGAGGTGTACACTTAAGAAGTGTGCCAATAGTACCACATTGACCAAGCAAGATAATATAATATACTCCTTGAGGAGGTGTGCCCTAGGAATATGTGCAAAGTGGTCATGCTTCATCATCAACGTGTACCTAACTCATGCCAAAAATAGCAAGGTTAGTAGGTAGGTCTCTCTCTCCAATGCACCAATCAACTCCTCCATAAATGACATAAGTGGTGTGCCCTTGAAAATTGTGCTGATAGTAGTTAGATCTCCTCAATATATGTGCTAAACCAACTCCATAAGAGGTGTGCCCTAGAGAGATGTGCAAGGTAGTTGCTATTGGACCACATTGACCAAGCATAAATGATATAAAATAGGCAATGAAGGATGTGCCCTAGAGAAATGTGTCAAGTAGTTATGCCTTCATAAACAAATGTGCCAGGATACCATGAAAGAGGGGAGTGTTCCATGTTGAGATTTGGATACCTTGGAAAGTGGTCCCCATGTGCTTATGAGTCTCTAAGCACAAAGGGGGAAGACTATTACCCTTGTACTTTACTTTATGATTCTAATTTCACTTTGACTTAGGAGTTTTAAGTCAAAAGTGA
>ML802183.1:2309-18185 GCA_009831015.1 Picea engelmannii | reverse complement strand
GGAGGGGCCCAAAACACATTTAAAATGAATTATTACATCAATTAAATGGTTACTACATGCTCACGTGGGGAAAGAGACGTGAGCTTTAAAGGAGTGAATTTAAAAATTAATTAATAATTAAAGATGGGTTTATAAGGGTAGGTTAAGGTTAGGATAGGTAGGTGAGTACTTCTCCTCATTATTGCCTCTTATTTCACTTGATTTGGTCCATTATTACATGAATTACATTTTCCCATGTTCTGGGTTTGGCAATTAAAATTGTCGTTTTCCCGAAAAACTCTTAAGCGGACAAACAACCTAGCAAAACTTGTCCGACTGAGTTGAAACTTGGTCTATGGGTGTAGGGGGTGCCATTCCATTTCTTTTGAGCACAAATACCCCTATCAAAAGCCCAAAGACCCAGTTTTTTACAATATTAGCTCAAAAAACATTTAATTAATTAAATTATTAAAAAAAATAATAAAAAAAAACCTATTTAGACTCGACGAAATTCCGCGAAAATTTCTACACTGTCTGGCATGGTCATTTACAACATTCCTAAACAATAGCTACCAAAGGATGAGACCATTAGAACGTCGTTCACCACTTTGGAGGAATTATTGCATGTGTGGAGGGAAAAACTCATGGGAAGTCAACCAGGCCCTAAAGCCCAGTTGACCACCTGAGGATAAAAAACCCTCGGTGAAAGGAACTCTCCCAATGAAAACATCCCAAGGTACCTGACCTAACTATGATCCATGCAGACTTATTACATTATCAACCCACGCAGGGGTGCGAAAATTTCGTTTACAAAATTTTTTGTTGGAGCATCAAATGCCCAAGTAGAACCAATACTGTCTTCGACATACTTGCATCTGATGATGCATATCTTCATGGCACATGGAGTTGACCATCGTTGCTAAATGGGCGGTCAACAACCCCAACTGAATGATGCCACACCCTGCTGGAATGCTGAAGCTCCTCAACAATTCGGGCCTGCTTCCAAATGTGTCCAATCACCTCAAGGAAGATGCCAAACAATAGATCGGGTGATGGCAAGAACAACCCAGGTGCCCGAATCTCCAGGATCTCTCTCAAACCCTATGGATCTGAACCTCCTACAAGGTATGGTGCGCCCTCCTGGATGCCTGAAACCCTAGATAAATCGGCCTCTCTCCTAGAGACCTCCAACAACTCCACCAATCCACTAGAATGATAGATCGAGGCACGACAATGAAAACCCAAGTGCTCAACTAGGCAAAATACTTGCTAGATCCTTAGATCTAGCTACCCTCCAAATAATGGTGCGCCCTCCCCTTGAGAAATCTTCCCACTCTCAATACAAATAAATCCTCCACTGAAATGCCTCCAGAAACAACCAAGAATGATGCTAAGACACCTGCATGGAAAACCCAATACCTGGAATTCCCGAAACCTCTCCTCCTCAACTAGATTGAATCCTACCTCAATGGATGGTGCGCCCCTCTTGCTGGAAACCCTCAACTGGTGTGCCCTCTCTCTATCTGCACATGTAACAGATGTAGGATCCTCCTGCAACTGAGTAGATCTGGAAATAGAATGGTGTGGGAGAGTATTGCATCTTCGAGACCAAGCTTGGGACAAGCTAGGTGGAATCTTTCGCCACCGAATCGTCCTCTAGGGTTTGTTAAGTCAAAACCCTCAAAACCCCCAATGTTGGGCTCACTAGTTAGAAGCCAGATATCAAAAGATGATCATACATGAATGAATGAGTAGAGGCCCTTGCCTTTCCTTTATACTTTTTACTCTCCTTGCCCCTCCAAAGTGATTTTCATTTTAATAATATTTATTTAATTAATTAAATCACTTAAATTAATTAATTAACCTTTTTACCTCTGGAAAACACCTTATCTCTCCTTGTGGCTTCCCTGGCCACTGAAAGTCACTTCTCACCATCCCATCCTGTAGTGTTGTTCCTCCCAATTCCAATGAGCTATTACACTGAGAGGTTCCTCCAAGTAATGTGCCCAAAATGACCTCTTCAGTGAATTTAATTGACTTATAGCTCAAAATAGTCAAAATCATGGAAATCATCGGAATGCAACAGAACCAAAGCCAACCTGTGCGCAATGGCTCATAATGATGAGATATGATGAGAAATGCAAGCTGGACCTCACAATGCCTCTCAATAACCCCTGTACTCACTATAACACCCATCTGGCTACTCTGGTCATCATAAACCTCTGCACTGTGATGATGTCCCAAAGTGGGGACATTACAGGAACATACAGTTAGGGTAGCAGAGGAATGAGGCAACGATCAGGAGTTAAAAAGGCAATGTTGAAGGGTTAACGGTTTGGATCACTAGCTTGAATGAAAGGGGACTCAAAGCCTTTGGAACGCTAACTAGGTAAGGGAGGGAAACAACTTCAATCCCTCACACAAATGGGCTCTGGAAACTGCAGATTTTGACAGTTTGGGCAGCAACACAACTAGCACAAAAATAGGCAATGATTCAGATCAAAGTCAGGTCGTAGGAGCAAATTTGGAGATGGCCTTATGGCTTGGGCAGTCTAGAGTGATAAGAATATGCAATGTCCCTCAATAATGGTGGATATACCTCTGATCTAAACCTTGTACACCTGCATATTTTGACCAGTGCGTAGATCGGCCCAAGAGAAGTTGTTAGGGTTGTAATGATGATATATCAGACTTGCATAGACAAATAAAACAGCCCTAGGGTTTGACATGGTGAATATAGGCAGCAAGAAATCAATTCAAACCCTCAAACGCTGGCTAGGTATGATAAGATGGTAAATCGGCCAGCTGAAAAAGTCACAAAATGATATGCAATGAAGCTCAAAAAATAGAAAAAGGTAGATGAAATAATTTTTTTGATTGAAAAATAATTGAAGAGATATCCTACCATTGGGCCATGGAGTTTGTCCTTTCTTTGTTGATGTCTCTTTATTGAAGTGTTGAAGTCTTCTCTCACCTAGTGTTGGGAGAAGAGCATCAAACTGAAAACAATAGGCTAGCAGATCCAAAGGGGGTTAAATCTATAACAGTAAAATAACCGGAGCAACGCAAGGGTTTCTTTAGCAAATCATGATGCAATAGAACAAAACCTTAGAGATATTCCTTCTAAATGCATCTGCATACATGACTAAAGAATGCTTGGTAAAGCAAAAACATAGAATGAGATCATACCTCTTTGGCTTCATCTTCCTCACAGTGACCTTGACCACTTCAAAGCTACAATCCTATTGATTTCCTTAGAGAACATGAAACACCACTGAAAAAAATGAAAGAATACTCAAGACAAAATAGTAAGAAAGTTCTTCTCGTTATTCTCCAATAATTTGAAATGGAGGACTTCTCCTTTTATAGGTGAGAAGTCTCCTCAAATACATTACAAAACCAATTGCTAGCTCAAAACCATGAGCTCAAAACCACTAGCCTAATAAAACCATGGGAAAAATATAAATAATAATATAATACATCCCATAATGTGCCAATAAAATGCAACGTCCCTCTAGAAAGGGTCAAAATACAATGTAAGAGCCACACGTGGACAAATAGAGCCTAAAAAAGGTGCGCCCCTCAAAAATTGGTGCCAATGTCTAGGAGATGGTCCAAAGGTCAAGTCGAATGGTCCAAAGTAGGTCTAAAGTCCACATAGATGGCTTCTCCATCCAAGGAATTGTCCAAAGTGGAGAAACATCCTAGAACATGATGTTGTATCCCATGTGTGAGTTTTTCAAGCAATAAGAAACCTCTCAATAGGCACGTGTGGGCTGAAACTTGAAAGGGCTAGCACTCCTCAAGTGAAGGTCCAATATGGATGCCAGTCACCAGGGGGTCCAAGTCATCATGTGTAGTCACCCTCGTAATGTGCAAATACTCTCTCCAATGCATTAATTACCCCCACATGTGGTGCCAAGGGAGAAAATAATGTGTGAATTTGCAATGAAGTGTTCATTTGAGCAAGATGGATGCATATAAGTGGTCCATGTGGCATGTGTGATGACATGGCATTCCCGTCATGGTCCGATGCACTGTCATGGATCCCAATGCAGTGACACATATCTCAATGCAGTACATAGATCCTAATGTATGTAGATATGGCCATATAAGAGTACATAGATCCCAATGCAACTCGGATCCCAAGGCAGTGGCATGGATCCTGAGGCATGGTCCACATATTCCAATGCACAGTACCCACTCGAAGTGATGGGTCTAGCCTCTTAACAAGCCATTAATTGGTAGCACATGGTGACAATCTCTTAGCTAAACATAACAAAGAGGGTTAGTCTTAATGCTTTCCTAAGTCTTACCAAGGGGAACAATATTAATCCTTATACATGCATCAAATCCTAAGAAAAACCTATATTTCCTAAGTACCTAGGTGAAAGATAGGCAGTAATGAGTAATAATGATGAAAGGGAAGGGGGAATGATTTCATGTGATGGCCCCCTCAAAGCCTTAGACATGCACAAGTCTCATTTTTCATTTATTCATTCATCTAACTTCATTTGACTAAGATTTTTTTTTACTTATAATAGCCTTTTAGATGGAGCTTGGCATTGAGTTACCATCCTTAGCCTGTTTCTTACAACCCCTTTAAGCCTTTTTCTTTAAATGTTCCCTTTTCTTTAGATATTCATAGACAACCCAGGGACTAGGGGCATTGGCCCCATAGCAAGGGGCATTGCTTGAGCTTAATATTTGGATTTTAACTTTGGCTCTTCACCTCTTAGCCTTAGTGGCTTTATTGATTCAAGCTTTAATTTTAACCTTTCCTTTTGTCCTTTGAGAAATCATACATGATCGGGATGCAAATTTTTATGTGAATGGAATGAATGATACCGGGGGAGGTGAAAAATGGTTATCATGGTTGGGATATGGATAGTGCTATCTATCCTAGACACCCAATGGTACAAGTTAACCTAGGAAATGACACAATTCTAACAGAAAACATGTTCCCCTAGGTACTACGAGGCAAGCAATAAAACCATGTAATGTTATGAAATGCTAAAAGATGATAGTTAGGTATGTACCACTTTATAGACGAGCTAAGAAGTTATACCATCATGTCCAAATAGTTATTAATACATGGAATGTCAAATGAATCAAACTGAACCATTCCATACCATACCAGAGTGTATTTGTCATATGAAGAGCGGGGATGAAAGTGAGTGACACCATAGTTGAGCTAGCACAATCATGTATCTGGTGGAGATCAAGAAGTCTACTTGGATCTAGCAAGATGAGCATGACTCCTTATGTAAGAAGCAACATGACACCCTTGCGAGGGTATCTAATGGTTTTCACCCCTGAGGGGGTAGCAGGGACCACATTGACCAAGCATAAATGATATAAAATAAGCAATGAAGGATGTTCCCTAGAGAAATGTGTCAAGTAGTTATGCATTCATAAATAAATGTGCCAAGATTCCATGAAGGAGGGGAGTGCTCCACAAGATAATGAAACTAACCACCTTCAAAATCCAACTGGGTGATACTAATAGATCCACTAGCTAGGGCACTCCTCAAACTAAGGGATTATATCACCTAGAGATGCCAAATACATGCCCAAAATAGAAGAAATTGGTTAGGGTGCACTCTCCAAGGATACCCAACTCATATCTCAAGAGGAGTCCATAGAAATATGTGCAAATAACTGTTATATTCACCTCTAAAAATAGAGCAACCTAAAAGAATGTGCATGGGAGGTTCTCATGCCTCCAAATGTGTGAAAAGATGCCAAATAATGTGATTGCTTTACTCCACCAAGTAATTAGCCACTCGAATGATGCAACATCAATGCCACTTCGCTAATATCTTCATGGATGTTCACACCATCAAGAAAAATGAGCTCAAGGTCCACCAATCAAAATAATGAATCAACAATCCAAGTGAAACCTTAGGAAACCATACAAAACATGCCAAGTAACCAATCTAGCACATCAAGGAGCAATAATTAACGTATAATACTTAGGGAAACCCTTAGTTGATAGGTGTCCCTCTCCATAAATATACTAAGGGTCAATCAAATGTGCGAGCAATTCTATGTTGGACCCTCAAACACCATATGTGCTAGATGCAAGCCTCCAACAAAAGATGGTGATGCCAACTAGGAAGACAATGCACATCATCTAACCATGGTATACCAATAATAAACCATCAAAAACAATCCCATCATGGTGATGTGCTCTAGGGAGCAACAACAATAGGCAAGCAAGAGTGCATAAGAACAACCCTCCTCAAGACACCTCAACTCCCACCGGTGGCAGTGGTCAACAATGTAACAATGGAAGTGTCATGAACGTAAGGCCTCATACAATATGAGAGGTAAGACAGTGTATGTAGATAAGAATTCAAACATGGCTTATTGCTTTCAATGGAATAAGTTAGAATAACAAGAAGAAATGTTGATGTCCTTTATTGTGAGTTCCTTCTCAAATTTCTAACACCTTACTCAGAGAGAATAATAAAAGTTTTAGTTAGTGTTAACTACAGTTTCAATCCAATGCTGCTAGTTGGGATATAAGAATAGTTGACCTTGTTACAACAAAATCTAGTACCCACAAAGTGTAAAATTCCAATCACGAAGGTGTTATTTTGGTGCAACTTAGGAAGGCTACCCATTGTTACCTCAGTAGCTCTTCCTCTCTCTTTTGGTTTTCTCTACTCCAACTCAAAGGGGGCTTCCCTAAGTATAGGATTATCAAGGCTATGGAGTGGGGGATCGCCACTCAAGGTGAAAATGGAGAGTAAGCCTTGATAAAACAATGGTTATAGTATAGAGTGGAAGTGAAAATGGAATGGGAAAGGGGGTTATGGAAAGAAAAGGAAAGGGAGATGAGGGGAACAAGGATATGGGATGATGTGAGACTAATACCTATCAATCTATTGGGCTACTGGAGTCTTGAAAATATTGCATAATGGAAAGGCCTAGTTGACACATTCACAACTACTTCATAGAAAGACATTGGGATGGAGGAAAAGGTTAGTTTTCAATATTCAACCTTAGGGATGAGAGAACTAGTTTGTTACATTCATCATTCGATTGGATACTCAAGGAAAAATGGACTAATGTGACACATTTAACCTTAGAGTGGTTGCTGAAAATTATCATGGAAACTTATCTTGGAGGGCTAGAGGTGCCACTCATCAATGGAGTGGGGGCTCAAGGTGAAAATGGAGATTAAGCCTTGATAAAACAATGGTTATAGTATAGAGTGGAAGTGAAAATGGAATGGGAAAGGGGGTTATGGAAAGAAATGGAAAGGGGGATGAGGGGAACGAGGATATGGGATGATGTGAGACTAGTACCTATCAATCTATTGGGCTAATGGAGTCTTGAAAATATTGCATAATGGAAAGGCCTAGTTGACACATTCACAACTACTTCATAGAAAGACATTAATATGGAGGAAAAGGTTAGTTTTCGATATTCAACCTTAGGGATGAGAAAACTAGTTTGTTAGATTCATCATTCGATTGGATACTCAAGGAAAAATGGACTAATGTGACACATTTAACCTTAGAGTGGTTGCTGGAAATTAGTATGGAAACTTATCTTGGAGGGGTAGAGGTGCCACTCATCAATTGGTTAGATGAAGAGCAACATTGCAGAGATAAAACAAAGGAAGTCAAGAGGGAAAACGTTCCTCATATTTACTTACTCCTAAATGAACAGGCCTTCATATTAGCATGATAACACGAGGTTTCAAAAATGAATTTACAACACATGAAAAAGCAATAAAAATATACCTCACCAAAAAGTAGATGCAATACTCCATTTCTTCAAAGGGTTTGACTTACAAAAGAGCTCGTCAATCATTTCCAAGATCCAACCTTGAATCTCTTCTCAATCTGTCCATAATCCTCCAATCTCCAATTACAAATAAAATGGAGAGAAGCTCCTCTTTATATAGAGGTAGCTTAATCCCTCTTACAGTAAAACACAATAAATCTCCAACTAACTCCATGACAAGCCAAAGAAATAATAAATGAATGGAGTAGTTAGATCTTGTCAACTATGTCAAGTGGATAGTGTGCCCTCTAATCTCTTCAAGGAGGTCACCCCATCTAATGATCAAATGCCAAGAAAAGAAGAGGCTCCATGAAGGTGTATCTCCCCCAAGTCCATCAAAAGCTCCAAGGCACCAACAGCGAACTCCATCAATGTGATTGAAAATCACAATGTGGAACCTCATACAATATGAGGTGTAATGGGCCAGATGTCCTATGCACCATTTACTGTTGTTATTTGTCAAGAGATGCTATCTGTGTATATAGTAGCTTATCATTGATATGCTTTATTTTGACTACTTTGTATAACAGGTCCAAAGCACTCTCCTCTTCTGGAAAATGTTGATGCTAATTATATTATTAAGCATTATCAGTATACATTCTGTGTGTATCAAATGCTTGAGTTTCAAATGACTGGTTTTGAAAATCTCTTTGAATAATTTTTAAATGTTCAATTTTCTATGCACAGTATACCATGTCTTGAAAGGCATCATAAAGGCAAAATATGGGCAAGATGCATGCAATGTTGGAGATGAAGGAGGATTTGCTCCGAACATCCAAGATAACAGAGAGGGATTGGTTTTGCTTCTTGATGCTATAGAAAAGGCTGGCTATACTGGCAAGGTACAAAATTAAAAGAGGCTTTTCTTTATAAGTTTATAGTGATATTAGTATATATTATATTTTATTTTCTTTCATTCTTTATCTCTCCACGATCATATGTTGGTATCACCTATGGTAATCTTTGATTATCCGCAATGTTAATTAGAATTATTCATATATGAAGAAACTGTAGCTGAATGCCTGTTTTGTTGCAATATCTGTTTGTCAGGGCTCCAATTCAACGGCAAAGCTAATTTTTAGAAGGTAGCCCAGTTATTTATATTTGCAAACTTCAAAGCCAATTCGCCTAGAAAGTAAACAAATGAATCCATTCTAAACATTTCACGCAACTGCTGGATGCCAATTCTTCATTTACAGTGCTATTGAAGCAACTGTGTCTAAGCTTGGGAGAATGTAATATACCTAAATTACTAGTATTATATTAAGAACTATTATTGTAGGGTTGTGTCACTTAGCATAGTTATGTCTCTTAGGTACTATATATGTCATTTTATTGACTGCCTATGAATCATTCATTATATCTTCACAGTGAATTATTATTTTATGTCCTTTGGACAATATGGGCTTGTCCCTTTTCTCATGAATGCCTATGACATCCCCTGACTACACTACTGCAAGGTATGCCACAGAGAAGTTGATGTGCTTTCTCTTTTATTCACTGCAGACTGCTTGGTAAAGTTGGCTGGTTTTCATTTACCACCCTCAGAGGTTTCCCTGCTGCATCCTGATTCTTCTGAATTAGGGACATCTTATAATATATGACTTTTGATTTTCATTTTCTTGAACGATGCTTTGCAAGTCCTTGTTCTCTCTAGTTACAAATTCCCATGTTTTCCCCGCTAATGGTAATAGTTGTTTGTAAATTTATTTTTGGCCTTGATTTGTCCATATCCCACTTGAAATTTTAAAATTTTCTACTTTCCTATCCGTGCTTCCATGCATCCTTTTTCCATGATTCATAAAATTTAGATGTCATCCTAGCATTCTGACATTATTTGTCAGTAAATAATAAATATTGAACTGGGAATCCTAAACGACCACAAATAGAAACTGCATAGAAAAGTGTTCAACTTCAGAGTTTTGCCACCATATTTTATCTGTGTCTATCTTATTCTTTACCTGCATCAGAAGATTACCACTTTTATTACTTGCAGTCTCATTTTATTGTAGAATCTTTCAAGGACCATTTATAATTTGTATGTCTCGCTATCACTACTTTGTAGTACCTGTGAATATCTTCTGGCTTGGAGATGCATAGTTCAGACAACTTGACCATTATTGGCTACACTGTGTACAGGTAAAAATTGGAATGGATGTAGCAGCTTCAGAGTTTTTGACTAAAGATGGCAAATATGATTTAGATTTCAAAGAACAACCAAACAGTGGGACCAACTTGCACACTGGATCGAGTCTTGCTGAACTGTACAAAGAGTTTGTCAGAGACTTCCCAATTGTGTCCATCGAAGATCCTTTTGATCAAGATGACTGGAGCTCATGGGCATCTCTTCAGTCAAAAGTTGACATACAGCTTGTAGGGGATGATTTGCTTGTGACAAACCCAAAGAGAATTGCCGAAGGAATTGAAAAGAAAGCTTGCAATGCTTTACTGCTGAAGGTAAATCAATTAGCAGTCAGGTTAACATAGTGTGATCTTTAGGCTTCAGTTAGTATATTCATCATTTATCCGGTCGCTAGATCCCCATGACAGTCTAATGATAATAGTTTGAAATTTGAAGATTCTTCTTGCAATCACAACGCCTTAAGTCTTTTTCCCATTTCCTTGAAATAAGGCCAAAAAACTCATTTAGTCTAAAAAATACTTGGATCTGAGGCACCTAATCTGTTTCACTTCTTGTTTCATGGGGCTAGTAGATATTGTAGCCCTAGAACATTTTTTATGTCAAATGATTTTGCAGTTTAGATCAGTTAAAGTTGGACTTATGTGATTTCTGCTGCGTTTTATTCCAGGTGAATCAGATTGGTACTGTGACTGAATCCATCCAAGCGGCCCTTGACTCTAAAGCTGCTGGCTGGGGTGTCATGGTTAGCCATCGAAGTGGAGAGACCGAGGATAATTTTATTGCAGATCTGGCTGTTGGTCTGGCTAGTGGACAGGTACAAGGACACAACTGTATATTGTTGACCATTGAATTTTGATGTTTGATCAAAGTTAATTTTTAGTCACTTTGCATTTTGTAAAGTACATACAAGTAAGTTAACTATTTTTTTGGTATCATGAGTATGATTGATACAAGGTTTTTGATCTCTGAATCTTGTGCCTACAGATAAAAACAGGAGCACCTTGTCGTAGTGAGCGACTTGCCAAATATAATCAGGTGAGAGATTCATTTTGAATAATCTTGGGATGCTTACAATGTGCCTTCTATGATACTATTGTTAGTAGTTGTTAATACAATCCTACCTATTTTCCTCTCAAATTCATGCAGCTCCTACGTATTGAAGAAGAGCTTGGCAGTGTGCGTTATGCTGGAGAGAGTTTTAGGCATCCGTAGATTATACAAAACAATCATTTTGTAGATGATAGGACATGATAGACTGCAATAAGGATTTGGAATGGTAAAGACACTCGAAATTTTTGAAGAGGTTAAGTAGTGGAGAAAGCCCTTCTACAGAGTATCCAGTCCAATGCAAAGATGCATTATCTTGAACTACCTGGGTCCTGAACAGCCACGTGAATTTGTGACATATGATGTAGTGGAAAAGGTTTCTGTAGAGCTTTCCATGCCTTTTAGATTACATTAAGATAAATTGCAAACAGAGCAGAGGGAAGTTCTTGAATCTTAACATAGATGGAAGTATCTTCTATCTTGATATTTCTGATGTAGACTTTCTGGAAAGCTCTCTATCTCTCTGTTTTTCATATTTATTTTCAATTCCTTTATTTAGGCACTATTGTTTTTCAGTTCCTTATTGTTATGAAAGACTGGCTGCTCCGAGTTGTAATTTTTCCAAGTTCCATCCCATATGATTATGTGATCTCATGGACATTTTAATAAAACTCTACAACAGTTGAATACACCTATCTTGTGGCTTCTTGAAATAGATTCTACAACTATAAAATATCATCTTTCTTTTCTCTTTACTCCCCACCTGTACCACCACTATCCAGCTAGCCAGCCAGCCAGCCACACCCACTCTTAGCTTGCATATTATGATACCTCATGAACAGGCATCTAAACTGTGATTTCTTATGGATGCTTGCATGATGAAAACAAGGTTATCATACTCTCCCAGTCAGCCTGAATGACACGTGAGTCTTACAAGTTGGATGACCTGCCAAATCTGAGGTCAAAACTCGTGACTTGCCGAATTTGACTGGTACTTGGATGAATGCCAAGTCTGCTGTTGAGTTATTCCAGTTATCGTGTGATAGTTTGAGTTATTTCTAGTTATTATCCAAGTTATTCCCAAGTCTGGTGCCAAGTTTTTTTCCTTCTGAGATATTGACTAAGTTATTCCCAAGCCCGATGCCAAGTTTTCCAAGTTGCCATGTTACTCCATAGCAGTTGTCTTGCCAAATCATTACTGAGTCAGTCTGAACAAGAAACTACAGCTTGGCATAGGATTGCCCATGTAAATATCATGGATTGTGGTGCATGCAAATGAGAATAAAAAATAATTGAATGTTTGAAAGTGTCTGCATTTAAAGGGCAACGACGTGATAATTGAACATTTTTCTTTTTCTGATATTGGACTATTTGAAGTTTTTCTTCAAATTGATGTTCTTTTTGATATACTGCTTTTCTTTGTTTTGAAAGTGAAAGACATGGCAGTGAATGCTTTCACCAATGCATTTTTTCTTCCCTGTTAAACATCAGACATGAACCTAAAATGTATGAACTTTGATTGCTTAAATTAGTACAGTTTATTGGAATTATGACAAGTATTATTTATGGTAATAATACAAATTTACTTATCGTAAATATTTGGTAGTTTGTATAACGAAGGCAGTTCGTGAACCGGTGTAACCAAAGCAAGTTCTTGAACTGGTGTAATGATCTAACCTATGTTGTATATATTCATGAAGCCCTGAGAGGCATTTGTAAGGTTGTAAGCCTGATTGTAAGCTCATCTTGAATAATAAGACATACCAATACCTTGTCCCGTGGATGTTTCCTTGACAAACTGTCAAGGTTTTACCACGTAAATCTCGTGTGTTATTTGAGTGTTTGTTTTGTCTAAATTGTCACATTTCTTGCATTTAATATTTGTTTCAGGGTCTTGAATACCAACACAGTTTGTGTAACATGTTTGTAACATTAAGATAAGAATTATAAATTTCAACTGATTATGTGATGATATGATTCTCATCATCGAAATATACAAGGATCGTGTTTCCATCCTAATACACACCTACAAATGTGGAGAAGTATCGAACCCAATTGGTGTGTCCTTGGAGGCACAAACCTGAATCCAGACCCACTGTCACTTCAATCTGGACTCCTTCTGTCTAGTCTCACTCCTAGGGAAGCCAAGGGGGGTAGATTCTATTAAACTATGTGAAGAATTTATTAGTTCTAGGAGTTAATTGTTTTGTTGATTAGTATTACCTAACTCAATGACAAGCAACCAATGTAATATGCAATATTTCAATGACAAACAAACATTTGTTTATAAAACCACAATTAGACAGTGCCTAAAAATTCCACTTATTCCAATATATATAAAAGAATGATAAGTTTACAAGAATAAAACAAATTAAGAACTATCTACACAATGAATTAAAAAATAACTTTATACAATTACTTTAAAACAATGAATAAATAAAGAATGCTTATAACTAAGTCAATATAAATATTTACGCATGAAAATAACTTGCATAAAAATGAATAGAATGAAAATACTTGAAAACAAATTGCAAGGAAATGTAAATGTTGTGCAAGTGTGTAGGTTGTTTTTAGTTAATTTTAAGTCTCTCTTTAGCTTAGGGGTTTAGATGTGAAAGTTGCAAGCCTAAGCTATGTGACTACCCCAAGTCCTTATCCCTTAGCCAAGAGGAAATGTTGGGTGCTTAACAAGAGAACAACAAGGTTCTCCCCTAGCTCCATAGGTCAAGTTCAAAGTGTTTGGGCGCTCAACAAGGAGGATAGTTATTGCCATGAAACTGTCCTCAGCTTCAACCCCTTCTAGCCTCCACAAGTCACCTTATTTTAGTGGCCAAACAATAATGGAGAATGCGTGTTTAATTAAACTAACCACTCAATCCTTTGCCCTTTCTTATTACCCAAGATCCTCAAAGTAGCAAGGGGAGGGAATACGGGGCAAAGGAATAGTAAATTTTATTTACTTTGCAAAATAAAATGAAACTTTAAACACTAGCCAACACTATTTTGCAGAATGACATAGCCACTCACATGCAAGGTGTAGACACACAAAAATTACTTAAAATAAACAATTTAAACAAATTAACCACACTACTTTGGCACAAGGTGGAAGAAAAAGCCATCCAATTTTGTGGCAAAGGTGGACACCATTAACTAAAACAAAAATCAGAAAATTATTTCTAATCCTAGCAGGCATGATGTTGAAATTACTAAGACAACTGAGAGGGGGGGTGAATTAGTTGTTACTGTGCTTAAACAATTTTAATTCAATTAAACCATTTTTAATCTTTCTCCAAGTGACCATCAATATTATACTACATATGGACAATATAAATAATGAGCATCACTCAAACATAAGATATACACAGAGATAGATTTTCATGAGGAAACCCATAAAGGGAGAAAACCTCTTCTTCTTTGAAATGATAGGCAATCTTTTAAGTTATGTACATCATCTATAATTGAACACCAACTCAATGTGAGGCTACTACCTCTATTTTACAAGCTCCAACTTGTTTGAGAGCACCAACTCTCTGGTTTCTCTAGCACCCACTAGAAGGAAGCAACAACTTCCTAAGTGTTCCAGCACCAACTGGATGGAAGCACCAACTTCCAGTCACACATGCACCAACCTGTATAACAGAGAAACAACTGTTCTCCCTTGCACCACCCTGCCACCCTGGTTTTTCTGGCTGCAGCCAGATGGAAGCTACAACTCCCTGTGTTCAAGCACCCACTTGAACCTCTAAGGACAACAGTCCTCCCTAGCACCACCCTACCACCCTTATTACAAATAAATTATTGAATAACCAACAACACAGATAAATCATTTTTTACCACTTCTTCACTATTCTGCAATTCTTCTCTACTACACTATTCTTCTACTCTGTTCATATTTGGTTTGACTTGTTGTCTCTGTCTATCTGTTCTTTCTCTGTCCTTCTCATGCTCTTTGATATGTGCACTGTCAGGCTGCTAAATTAAAGATTTTAATGTCCTGAAAGAATCAACCATGCTTTCAACACTCATCAACGCAGAAGATATGAATGTGCTGGAAAAGATACAGTTGAAGAATGATTTTAAGCAAGAATCTGAACAAGTTAATTCCCAAACTCTAAGCTAACATGCATGCAAATACTAAAGCACTGAAATAAACTAAATCTAAGACAGAGAAAAGCAATGACTTGAACCTGTTTGGCGGGCCCAACCAAAAGGTACAAACGCCGAGAGGAAGAACCATAACTACTTATATCATTCTACGCAAACACTGTGTATACTTCACGCTCCATTTACTCAGGACAATAACTCAAATCGTATGACAGTAAAGTAACATAACGCAACAACAAATTGTATTCAGAAATGTATATCATAACATAACATAACCCAACGTTTCTTAGGAGTGATCCTCTGGTTATATAGATCCTCCTCCATAACAGTTTAAAGAAAAAATACATTAATTCAAACGGATCCCCGATCCGAAAATAACTCGAAATCAGTTAAAAACGGTCTTCACATCTTCGTGACACATAGTGTCACGAAGTGTGAATCATAACAGCTCATTTCTATAATTGTGTCTTCAATCATCATATGAGTGATGACTCCATCTATCATGTAAATCGCACTGTCTCCTACTCTGGCCATAATGCGCGGATCTTTAGCAGCTTTGTTGGTATCTCCACGGGGTGCGAGCTGGGACCTGGTACTGGCAAATCCTGTTTCAAAATAAAAATAGTACCTAACTCAAGCCACATTAGTTTCAATATTAATTTATGTAATGACCCTTTTCTTATTCCTGTAAATAATCTCATAAATAATCTGAAACACTAGCTAAATTATAATTAATTATGATATAACCTTAAATTGATTACAAGTTATTAATTAATTATTTTGGATTATACTTAAGCGGAAAT
>ML802182.1:173441-233394 GCA_009831015.1 Picea engelmannii | reverse complement strand
GGGACCACTTTGGAGTTCATCCATTTGTACAACCATGACAAGACAATAATGAGTCATCTTTTACATCAATCCAACTATGCATCAAATGAAAACACATCGATCCATCTTCATCTATGCATCATATATCAATGAAACCATATCGATCCATCTTCATATATGCATCTCATCATATGACTATGAATCCACATGACATCAATCCATTTACATAAAGGACAATACCTGATCCATCAATCACTACATCAATATACTATGACAAGACATTATTCCTTTGACATCAATCCTTTGGCATCAATGACAACATGATCCAACATGTTGATCTATTGTGATCCCAATTGTTCGTCAGAGATTTGTGTTCGGAAGGAATTGTTTGGAGAAGTATGTTTGGGAAGAACAAAGAGACCAATGAAGTGGTGTTTCCGATAGGGATAAAATCCACTAGCGAGAGACCAAGTGGGAAAAAACTGTTGATCCACCATAGGGACAACCTGTTAAGGTATAAGTGGTAGATATTTCCATGGACCTCGCCTGTTGAATGTTGGTCGGGGATTGACAAAGCCGTTAACTGTTGCGTAGGTTGGGGTCTCCGTGTGAATCTAGTTTTATCGTAAATCCTATCCATTGTATTGGTTGGGCAATGGGAGTGATCGATAACTACCACGTGGTTCAATGATCTTGTTCATTGATTTGGCTCAACCACAACCATTGGTTCCGTCAGAGGTAGGGCATTTGGGCAAAACCGTTCGAAGGATGACATTGGGGTTGTGCGGTTTTCATCCTTAATGGGAATATCCCAACCAATTATCCATCGTCGATCTCTAAGCCTAAGTAGATGAGGACCATCGATCTTGGCAAGTTCCATTTCTTTCTTGTGTTGAGTTATTGTTGTGGTTCTCCCTTGACCTTAGACTTGGCATGTGCCACATTGGTTGGAATGTCACTGCCACATCAACACACACCTAATCTTCCATCTAGTACCGATGATGTTGATGGGTCCATGTGGAGGCCACGTGGGATGGATGAGATCATCAAAATTGAAAAGCGCGAGAGACTTTGAAGGGTTATAACTTTCATCCTGAAACTCAGATTTGATTATGAGGATAGTCATTGAAAATCTCTCGAGGAGTAGATATCATATAAAGGCTTAGATATGAGAAAGAAGTAGGGAGTGAATGAGGAAATTTTTACATCCCACCAACCTAAGTATTATTTAATGAGGTTGGATGTTCTTCATAATGGTATCATAGCAAAGTTCAAACTCTAGGCTTGAATGTGATAGAAAATAACCACCAAGACTTAGCCATAGAAGCTGAAATGAAGAACCTATTGAAATCGGGTATAAATGGAAGGTCACACACTTAATTCGATTCTTATATAATTGTATAATGTCATGCATAATATTTTTTTTATGTCTTTTCCTTTTTGATAATTTAATTATGCTAATATGTGCAAATAACAATTTCTGAGTGTAATTGGTAACATGAGTGAATTCTTGATTTTGGGATTGTTGAGGCAAGTTGAAGCCTTAAT
This sequence comes from Picea engelmannii, assembly GCA_009831015.1. NCBI lineage: Eukaryota > Viridiplantae > Streptophyta > Pinopsida > Pinales > Pinaceae > Picea > Picea engelmannii. Next base: position 231,867 of record ML802182.1, on the reverse strand, counting down.
AAGACCAATAGAGATTTCACACATAATTTTAATTGTGATTTGCTAATAGTGGTCTATTGTTTCAACACATAGAAGATATTGAGAAGATAATAAAGATAATAAGAGTCTGTCACAACTAGACAATGGAAAAGACATCACATTTCAAAGATGAGGAATATGATGATAGAAGGGTAGTACAGACTCCTACATATTTGACAGAGACTATGAGAAGCATAAAGGTTGTGTTGATAAGTTACAAGGTTGACAATGAAAATCTCATCAGAGCACAAGAAAATATGACATAGTTAAATGCGTTGTTACTTCAAAGTTTGTTTGAAATTTAAAAGCACTTGCAAAAAGGACCAACTGCCAACAATGCAAGAAGACAAAAATATGAGAAGTGGTAGAGCCCATAAGAAATTTAGAGACATAGTATAGCACACAGTAACAAAGGAAAGGGTTCCTCAAGGAAGAGGTACAAGGGTGCCAATAGGCACATGGGTGCTAAGAGGCACAAAATCAAAACATATTCTTTGACATATTAATCTAATGAGAGGACCACAATAAAGGAGCTATCCAAATTTTGAGGCGAGGAATGGTAATTTCCTCACTCAAGCATTTTCAAATCTCATTAGGTTAGATGCGATATGCAGGACTATTACCTTGGGATTATAGCCTGTTCAAAAATATCAATAATCCCTCAAGAAATAATTCCTTGGGCCCGATGCTATTATTAGATTTGTATGCTTTGCAGAAAATAAAACTTAAAAATAGAAAAGTGCTTGTAAATGAAGTTTATAAGAATTTAAATAAATAAATACAAGAATACATACATCTGAAAACTAGTAAAACACAAGTCTCAAATTGAGAAGAAACCAAAAATGATTTTATCGATGACTTTTTTGAGTTACAACCAAGTTCCTCTTTACAAACCCCTGTGAGGGTTTGGACCATAATCATACTTAGAAGTATAGGATATAATTTTGAATCATACAAAGACAACTTGTGTCTAAAATAAAAAGACCAAGACTAGAATAAACTAGAAAAATCCAAGCTACAAGTGCATCAAAGTCTTAACTCTCCAAAATATCTTAATTAGCACTGAAAATAAATTCATAAATTCTAATCAAATTAAACAGACTGTCAAGATAAATGAATGATATTTTGAAGCATGCCAAAGTCCATGCTTCCCCATCCTTTGTTTTTTTCCACCTTTAGAGTAACCCTACTATCAACAAGATGACTTAGCTCTCATGAAATTCATAAATGAAAGAATGAATATTATAAATCTCACTTGAAACTAGAGAAGACCTTATCAGAAGTATTTGTCTCTATTTTCATACATTCTTCCTTGTCCTTGCTCTCTTCTTTTTATTCTTCAAAAAATAGTTCAAGTGGTTCAACTACCTTTTGTTACTAAAGTTAAATACATTTAGTTAATGATAGGACAACTTTATTTATGATAAGGATAAATAATAATAATATATATAATAGTTAATAGGTGGGGCCCCTATATGTATTTATTTGTTTTATTTTCAATATTCCCTTGTTCCTCCACATTTTATTCAAGATATCACACACACATCATCATAAAAATATATATCAAAAGAAACCAAAATAATTATTCTCTATAATTATAAACACTTGCATATCCCAAAATACATTAAAGGCATAACTAAGCTACTGTAGCGCAAAATGCATGCAAATGATGCTCAACAAGCTGATATTTGCATACCTGGGCTTTGAGTTCTTTTATATCAATGATGATGGACATAAACGATTGTTGGAACTGCAAGGATCTGAGCTTCCACACCAGGCTCGAGCTCTAACTTCTCCACAACATAGATGAAATAAAATGACCAAAACCCATGGAAGGATAGAGGGTGGTGTACGCGAGACCATGGGATTAATTAACCACATCCTTGCAAAATTAATTAAAAGGCTAGCCCATCACGCTGGGTTCCCAACATAACTCACAAGTGTGTGTGGTTCATCACTTCAAAAAACTCGCATGAGTCATCAACACATATATAATATGATAATTTAACCAATTGTGTGCTGACCAAAAATTCCATGTAAGCACATAACCACATGCCATATCAACATTTTACTCATGACCATCATTACGTTTCACTTCATAATAATGGTTAATCATACTAGTAGGCTAGGGTTTAACCAATTTCATTTTCGACCATACACCATATATGCCATATATATAATATTCCATATATCACATATATAATAACCCAAACTTTGCACCAATAATAATATATGTGCCACTTATATGTTAAACCCAACTCAAGCCTTTTTCCCATAAATTTGAAACTTATATCATTTCATAACATATTTTTTTGCCAAGTAGAACCAATATGACTTGTAAATCCTTTGACATAATACACCATAAATTTATAGAAATATCATTATATATGCATGATAAAACCTTTATATGTGTATAATACATAACTATGCTTCTTTTGTTGTAAGCACATATCAAACTTGTGGTTCGTATGCTTTGAGTTTACAAAAAATGACTTGTTTTGCATGTGTAATCATGAATAGTGTAGGCCATATAACTTCCATGTTTAATCAGTATTATGTCAACAAATTGAAGAATAACAAGAATAAACCATGACTGCTATGTATTAAACCGAAATGCATCAACTCATGCCAAGAATCACGTCATAACTTTTTGAATGTTCACCATAATGATGCAGATATGTATGTATGCTCAAGGGAATGCTTGAAAATTAACTTTTATGTGTTTTCTTCTAGGGGACCGCACCTATTAATATTGTTTCATAGTATAAGTAAATAGGCCTTGCATTCATTTTCAAGATTTTATAACAGGTGACGATATTTCAAGTCAACATCTGGTGACTCCACAGGGTAGTCAATTTTCTAATTGACTAGAACTCAAAAATTTTGGTTTTGCTTTGAAATTTGAAATTTTAATTGTTGGTCATTTATTCTCCTTAGGGAATTTAATCAATTTTTTATTTTTATAAATTTTTTATGATATGCTTTTGATTAAACTCTCTTAAGGGTGGAATGAGAAAGAAGAAAAATGGAACATACTATAATCATCAAGTCTCAGCAAGAAAATATGATAGGTTTAGCAAATACTACATAAGTAGTGTTCCAGATTGAAAATAATTCATTTATCTCTGCTGTTTATATTCTTTCATTATTTCAAAACAACTAAATGAAAAATTTGCAATCTAATTATCATACAAAAAACTCGATTGATCAACTTTGACCTAAATATCAAAATCAAAATCAAGAACATAAAAATAAATAACTGAAAAGAAAGATAAAAACAAATAAAAACTATACAAACAAAATCAAATAAATTACAAGAAACACTGAAGTTGATGGAAAATCAATGAGGTCCGACATAGTGCTTCAAATGAGAACCATTAGTCATGTAGGAAAACAATCACTCGTCTGTGTCTTTCAATAAATATGAGTTATTCCCAACGACATAAACGATTATATAAGGACCCAACCATAACTTCTAAAACTTTTTATGCTTACCTTTGTCAGCATGAGCAAAATACCATAGTAAAACTTCTTCATCAATTGCAAAAGTACTTGATTTTTCCCTTTTGTCAAAATATTTCTTAACAAACTGTTGGCTTTTTAAAATATTTTCAAGAGCAAAGATCCTTTGTTCTTCTAGAGCCAACAAAAAAGTAATCCTCTGAGGGATATCTGTAGAGTTCAAATCTTCAGCCTGCAATGCTAATATAAGGGAGGTTAACTCAAGTTTCATATGCATTATTTCTTCTTAACCATATAGTAATTGGAAAGGAGTATGACTAGTACTGGTTTTAATAGTGTTTTGGTCTACCTATAATGTATAAATGAGTAATGTGTGCCACTAGAGAGGTTTATCATTTATGATCTTCTTTAAAATTTTGACCAGATTTTGAATTGTAGATTCAACTTTCACATTCCCTTGTGGCTAGTATGCAGATGAAGAAAAACACTTCACCCCAAATTTATTTAGAAATTATGTAAAATTTCCAGATATAAATGTTGGCCCATTATCAAAGATGATTCTATTAGAAGACCAAAACAAGAAAATATATTAGATTCCAAAAATGAAATTACCTGTTCATCTTGTGCATGCTTGAGTGGTGCATCTTCAATCCACTTAGTGAAGTAGTTTGTTGTTGTTAGGATAAAAATATGATTGGCGGAAGATGAAGGATTAATATGACCAATGAAATATAATCCCCACTTAGAAAGGGGAAATCATGAAGAATTGGATGCAAGGGCATGACATAGAACTTTTCTTTGCCAACAAAATTTTGACATTCAATACAGGCCTGTACAAATTTGCAAGAATATTTAAAGATTGAAGGCTAGTAATAACCAGTTCTTAAAATATTATGTGCAATGGATTCAAAAATTTTCTTACCACCAATATAAATACCCGAATTTGTTGACCCATGAATTTCATTTAAGATTTTTTAGGCTGTTGTATTGTCTACACAATGTAACAACAATCCGTCAACAATCCCATGGAAAAGAGAGATACTCAAGATTAGATATTTGGAAGATTTAAGTTGGATCCTCTTGTGTTCATGGTACTTAAGATCATCATGACATTTTTGAAATTTTAAATAGTATATTATATCCCAATACCAAGGATGTTTTGCTAAATCTACATTTTCATGTTCAACAAGAAAAAGTACAGACAATACATCCTCATAATTCTCAGAAGAAGCACATGGTTCAAAGTGTTGAGCCAGGTGTAAGGCTAGATCTCATCCATTAATAATGTTAGAGTTGTGATTGTGAAATCATGTTCTTGTATCTTAGCAAGTCAACATGCAATATTTCCAGAGAGATGTGTTTGTGAAAGAACCTTTTTAACAAAAGGTGAAGGGACTTTGACCTAAGCGTACTTGCCTAAGATAAAATGGTGAAACTTTTCAATAACTTTTACAAGATAATAAGTATATTTTTCAATCAAAGTGCATTTAAATTCATCGTCAGATAATATTTGGTTCATGTAAGCTATTGGATGGTCATTATTTTGATCATATTTTTGAAGAAGAATATTGCTTCTTCAGTGGCATCAGTGTAAATAATGAAATCTTTTTTCAAAATTTGTTTTTTCCAAAACAGGGGGAGAACTGATTGGTGTCTTGATTTCTATGAAATATTTTTCAGTGTCATCATTCCATGAAAATGATCGAACTTTATTTAGCATACTGTGTATTGGTTTGACCATTCTGACAAAATCGAGAATGAATCTTCTAACAAAATTGATTTTACTCATAAACGATTGAATTTCTTTTTCAGAAGAATGGGCTTGAAGATTTTGAATTGTGATAAAAATATGATTCTTGAATTAGAAAAAATATGACCAAAACGTTTACCTTGAGTGACGCCAAAGATATATTTCATAGGATTCAAGCACATTCTGAATTTTCTGCAATGAAGGAAAATTTTTCTTAGATGATCAAAGTGATCTTGTTGGTTTCTAGAATAGACAGTTAAATCATTGAGATAAATTTGTATGATTTTATCGATAAGATCATCAAAGACTATTTGCATAGCTCTTTGAAAGGTAGAACCTGCATTTATTAGAACAAAATGCATTCTTTCATAAGAAAATGCGCTCCAACGAGTGGTGAATGTGATTTTGTATTTGTCAGCCCTCTTGACTCTAATATGATTATAACCTGAAAAACCATCAAGAAGGGACATCATTTTTCACCCTGGCACTTGCTGGAAAATGAGTTCCATATTAGGAAGAGGAAAATTGTCTTCACACTTTCCCTATTTAATGCACAAAAATCAACATATAGTCTTATAATATCAGCATTCTTCTTCCATTATCCATTATCTTACTTCAGATGAAGAATCTGAAAAACATCTTATAAGCTTTAGTTGAAGATTCTCTAAATATTCTTTTTCCTTCCTATCTTAAAGAAATGATCGAATTTAAGATATTGGCCTCTTAACCATTTTGATAGATGAGATTGGGTGGACATAAGACAACAATTTACCGAGGAGGACTATCTTGATATTTCCTTTGAAGGGCTTCTCTCTAATCTTGAATCTCAATATCATGGGATATAGTCTCCCAAGAACGTTCAACTTCTTCATGGGTATGAGCAGTTTCAAGAAAAAAAATAAAATAGAAGATGCAATAATTTTTTGATCAGGAAACCTTAAGCTAGGTTGATGTTGGGTAGGCAAAGTTATTAATAAAAAAACACAAAATAAATAAAAGAACTAGAGAGTAAGATATCATTCCCCAGTATGGTCGCCAAATAAATGTTGAGGCGAGGAATGGTTATGTCCTAAATCAAGCATTTTAAAATCTCATTAGGCTAGATGAGATAGGTAGGAATGCTACCCTGGGCTTATATCCGGTTCAAAAATATCAACCAACCCTCAGTGAATAAGTCCTTTGCCTTGAAGCTATTATCGGATTTGTATGATTTGTAAAAAATAAAACTCAAAAATAGAAAAGTTCTTGTAAATGAAATTTATAATAATTTAAACAAATAGATACAAGAACAAATACATCCGAAAAATGGTAAACCACAAGTCTCAAATTGAGAAGAAACCAAAAATTATTTTATTAGTGATTTTTATGAGTTACAACCAAGTTCCTCTTTACAAACTTCTGCCTTATGCTTGAGTAAATATGTATCAACACATTTCTTTTCTTCAATCTTTGACACTTCCGGGTGCATATCAATGTGATTTTATTTCTATCATCCTCAAGCTTAATAGGTAAGGTCTTGCTGGTGTAGGAGAATGTCTATGATGAATCTGAAATGACACAAATGGCATAACACTTTGCTCTACTTGGATCTAGATCAATATCTAAAGATTTATAATTCTTGGAAGTTGAAAATAATGTACATGTGAGGCAAAAATAGAAATAGGCTCGGTAGGTTGTAAAGGAGGAGGAGGAGGAGGGAGTGACAATGACATAGTGGGCCAATGAATTACACCATAGGGAGGATTAACAAACACATTATCCTATCCATTGTTGGTTGGTGGCACAAAGGCCAAAAAATAAAAGTCAAATATTATAAAAATGACACCAAATTGAAGAGCTTGTCATGACTTTTTAAACGACGTGAACAACACCTCAAATGAAGTTCGAACGAAGAAGACATGGCCAGTCAAAGTTTTGGTCAACCTAGTCAAAGTCAACAAGGTGACTCAACATTCATACATATGATGTCAGCAGTCAACTACGCAGGGGTGAAGTCATCATGACATTAGGCTATTGTTAGTGTATTGACGTGGCACCACTCAAGGGTCGACATGTGGCATGCTGATTTGGAAAAATTGACGGCCACATGGGCCTATTGGAGGGCCAGTGATATGTGGCACCCTGAGGTGGCATCACATGGCACCACCCCAGAGCTTCCACCTGGCCTCTCGACAACACAACACATAACAGATGACGTGACATCTGACTGGGAAATGGTGTCCAATAATAGGGCACCATAAGGACCAATCCCTAGGTGCCACATGGCACCCATGAAATGCCCAAGGAGGGCTCAAGACCGAACAATCAAAAAATAAATATAGAAAATACAACCATCAGATCAGCCATCGTCGGACCCGATGGCTGGACTGGACGACAACCATATTTAAACATATATTCCTGGCGGGCGAAGCTTCTATGCAAGGGTCCCATCATGAAATTTGGTGCCAAGTGCTAAAGTTGGTTTGGGGTTAGACCGAATCCCAATGGATACAAAGTATATAAATGGTGGTTCGACACACACACACACACACACACACACACACACACACACACACACACACACACACACACACACATTATTGTTATATCAGAGGTGATGGTGTCAGATTTGGATGATTTGACAGTGAATTTCACACTACCCCTTGCCACAAATCCACTGGTGTAGTCATATTTTGCATTTAGGCAGCAGATCAAAAGGCTGTTTTCAGTTTTGAGGTATAGCCATGTAATTTATGCCAATTTATTGTTGAGATAATATAAAGTCTCTCCACTTCGAATAAATCCTAGAGACGTAATCCATTTTTGGACAAACTTCGTTATCAAGCTGTTGTGTTCTTGCTCATTTCTCTCATATTTTCTTCATAATTATGGCTTTTTTATTATTGTTGCACATGCTTTTTTTTTACACTCTTTAATGCAATTCACATAATGGTCATCAAATAAAATATCCCAGATCATGTTGGTATCAAAGCAATGTTCTTTGACTTGAATTTTGAGTGTGAATGCTTACTAGGACCAAGCTCAAAGAGGGTGAAGGGAAAATTAAGACTTTCAACCCAGAGATTGGACGTGCAACTTGAGGAAGGAAAATGGGGGATGAAGAGAGACGTGCCAAGCATGAGTAGAATTTTCACAAGATATTCTACTGGATTCCAGACATGGTAGAAAAATTATATGCAGATTATGAAGAGAGAGTGGAAAAGAAGGAAAATAAGAAGGAAACAAAGTAGAGGATGATTATTTAGTGAACCAAGGAAATGTAGGGGATCCTCCTAACTCTCCATATTCATATTCAAGTTCAAGCTCTTGTTCTTCCTCTCATTCTCATGATTCTCATTATTCTAATTCCCATCAAAAAGTTTCTTGTAAAAATCCATTGTTGAAACTAAATATCTAATTTGATTTACCCATGTTTGATGGGGAAGATAATGCAGAAAGATTAGATAATTAGATTCGACAAGTTGAAGTGTATTGTTGGATACAACAAATAGAATAAGAGGAAGTGAAAGTCCAACTGGCCTCTCTTTGATTGGAAGGCACAACTCTCATATGGTGGGAGAGAAAACTTCAGGATATGAGATAAAATGGTAAGCTTCTTTCCTCATGGTTAGAATTCAAGTCTTCTTTAAGAAAACAAATCTATCCATTGGGTTATTTACAAAAATCCATGTTGAAATGGAAAAATTTGAGACAGGGAAAAGGTCATAATGTTCAAAGTTTCACATAAGAGTTTAGGAAAAAGTCTTTGGCATTGAATATTCCTTTAGATTCACATGAGACTTTGATGAAATAAATTGGTGCACATCACAATTACATTCATCACACAATACTGTTGTTTAATCCCACTAATTTGGATGAGGTGTGTGTGCAAGCGACTTACCTTGAAAATAAGGGAAAAAATGTACAGGAAGATCACACAAAGAAACCTACCAAGTTTTAAAACAAGTTGAAAAAGAAAGGAAGGACAAGAATACAACGACAATAAAGAAAGAGGAAGGAAATACCTCTTGCACTCATTGCAAGAAAGATGGGCATGATGATGAACATTGTTGGAAGCTACATCCAGATTTAAGACCGAAGAAATCTAGAGGAAAGGGGAAGCATAAAACAGTTGCTATAGTGCAACAAGACCTTGGTTGTGATTCGACTTATGAAATGAGGATTACAACAATTGGAGTACAAGGTAAAATTTCCTTTCATACTATTTCGAGTTCTACAAGTAAAGCTCATGATAATGAAAGAAGAAGTGGATTTTTTAATATAATAGTTGTATCTAAACACACAAAGATTGACACTCTATTTGATCTGAGTTCTCAAGTTAATTTAATCTCATAAACCATTATTAAAAAGTTAGGCTTAAAAACAACACCTCATCCTAAACCCTACCCTCTTGGTTGGGTGCGAGACAATGCAAAACTAAATGTCACCAAGTAGTGTAGAGTTAGATTTTCCATTGCTTCAAAGTTGATAGATGAGGTAGATTTGGATGTTGTCCCACTTGATATCTGTGGCATAGTTTTGGGAAGACCATATGTTTATGATAGAAATGAAATATTCTTCAGACATGAGAACAAATACTATATCACAAAATGTGGAGTGGAATACATTGTTATAGCTTACAGTATGAAAGTTGATTCAACCATTGTTAGTGCAGGACAGATGAAAAGACTCATCAACACTAATAAGATATATGTGCTCATGGTTGTGAGAGTGAAAAATGTCGAGACATCTAATGTTGTCCAAGGATGTGATCACTCACATAAAGATGAAATGATTGATGTTATATATAACTATGATGAGATATTTCAGGAACCAAGTGGATTGCCTCCCAAGAGGGAGATTCAACATGGGATACATCTTCAACAAGATGCCCCTCTTCCAGATGTGAGCATGTACAAGGTGTCAGCCATGGAAATGACAGAGGTGAAGAAACATGTACTTGATTTACTGGAACAAGGAGTCACCAGGCCTAGCTCTTCTCCATGTGTCTCTCCAATTGTGTTGGTGCCGAAGAAGGATGGCACATGGAGGATGTTTGTTGATTACCGGGCTTTCAACAAAATCATGGTGAAAAACTGATACCCTCTTCCTCGTATAGATGATTTACTTGATCAATTAAAAAATGTTAATTATTTCACTAAGTTGGATTTGCGCAGTGGATACCATCATATCAGGATTTCCGAAGGTGATGTGTGGAAGACTGCATTCAAAACCAAGCATGGTATTTTTGAGTGGTTAGTGATGCCATTTGGGCTTTGTAATTCCCTGACAACTTTCATGCCTGTAATGAAAGATGTATTTCAACCATTCTTATATGAATTTGTAGTTGTATACTTAGATGATATTCTTGTCTTATTATAACTTGGGGGGATCATGCGAAGCATGTAAAGAAAGTGTTGGACAGTTTGCAAAGGGAAAAATTGTATGTAAAACTGTCCAAATGCGAATTTGGAAAAATCTCATTGCTTTACTTAGTTCATATTGTAGGAGGTGGTAAACTAAATATAGATCCCTCCAAAGTTGAAGTTATTGTAAATTGGCCTAAGCCAACATCAGTTACATAAGTTAGAATCTTCTTAGGGGCAGTTAAATATTGGATAAAGTTCATTACTAACTTCTCCTACATTGCATCTCCTTTGCATGCCTTAACTAGTGTGAAACACATCTTCCAGTGGGGAGGAAGAAAACACAAATCCTTCGACACTTTGAAGGAAAATATCAACACTGCACAAATGCTAGCTCTACCTAACCTACAACAATCATTCGAGATTGAAACATATGACAATGCATATGCCATGGGAGCAGTCCTAATGCAACAACGTAAGCCCATTTTATTTCACTCAGAAACTTTTTCTAAGGCTATTTGTAATTATCCTACATATGACAAAGAGTTGTATGCATTGGTACAAAGCATGAATAAATGAAAACACTACTTGATGGGAAAGGAAACGATCATATACAATGATCACCAACCCTTATAGTACATCCAGTCACAAACCAAGCTTCAACAACCAAGACACTACAAGTGGATGAGAATCTTGCAACAATTCCATCTAATTATCAGATACAAAAAAGGCATAAACAACAAGGTCGCAGATATGCTTTCTAAACCTCCCATATCTGCATCTATTATCTTGAAAAATTATTCTTTATATCATGATAACTATGTTGAACAATATAATAATGATGAATATTTAAAAGATGTATATGAGAGGCTAACCCATAGTTCACATGTGGAGAATATCATTTGTAGGGAAATTTACTCTACCATTTTGGAAAGCTTTGTAATCCTGCAGGTGAAATAGTCCATGTAATTCAAGAAGCTCATACTTCTCTTGTATCTGGGAATTTTGAGGTAGGAAAAACTTTAGCTCATCTACAAAGGCTTCATTATTTTCCTCAGATGGAATAAACTGTAGCCAAATATATAAATGGGTGCATGTTGTGCTCAACTTGTAAGCCCACTGATAGAAAATTGGGGTTGTACACACCACTTCTTGTTCCTTCTCATCCTTGGGAGAGTATCTCCATGGATTTTTTAGGGGGGTTGCCTATGTCAAAAAGGGGTCATGAATAGTTGTATGTAGTAGTGGATAGTTTTGGCAAGATGTGTGTCTTGATGCCATGTAAAAAATAGATCACTGTTGAGAAAACTTATCCTTTTCAGCATGCATGGGTCCACTTTAGACTTCCCACATCCATAATCTCAGATCAAGACACTCGATTCCTTGGAGAGTTCTGGAAAATCTTGTGGAGAATGATGGACACCAATATGAAGAGGAGTACTACTTTCCATCCATAGAATGATGGACACACATAGGTTGTTAAAAAAACAATGGTTCCTTTGCTCCAAGGTTACTGCAGCAAACATCCCTAGTTGTGGGATAATGAGATACAATATGTGCAACATACATACAACCAATCCTTACACTCTTCCACGCAAAGTTCACCATTTGAGACATGTTTTGGGTATCTATCTAATATTCCCTTGGACTTGATGTTTGACAAATATGTCGACTCAAGTGAACAATGAGATGAAGACAGAGCCCATAAGTTCATCCAGAGGATTAAACAGGTACACTAGACAATCCATGAATATTTGGAAAAGAGTCAAGCATAGTACAAATCCCGCCATGACAAGCACATAGTTGATCACCAATTTCAAGTGGGAGATCAAGTGTGGCTCCACATAAAAAAAGATCAGTTGAAGGGAGAAGGAAAGAAGCTCAATCCCATCAGGTATGGACCCTTCACCATCTTGGAGAAAATTGGCACAAATACATTTCACCTCCATCTACCACCATATGTGTAGATATACTCTATTGTAAATGTAGAGAAACTGAAACTTCATGAGCCTCCAATGATCATGGATCAAAGGGAGAAGGTTTCAACACCTTTAGTGGACAAGTTTTATCATAAGTACTTGGACGAGTTGCAGGAAGATATTATCTTGGACATAAGAACTAGGACTTCATGCATGAGTGATATTGAATATCTTCGAGTGGGCCTTAAGGGAACACATCCAAGAAAAGCATTGTGGATCAAGGGGAAAGTGAGGGAGAAATTCCCTCACTTATCTATTGATTGATAATGCTTTTGGAGTCCCAAAAGCTTCTTAGTGGGAGGAATGATCTAGGAGGATCTAAAAGGCCAAAAATTCAAAGTCCTAAAATCTCAACAAAAATGGCACCAAGTTGAATAGCTTGTCAGGACCTTTCCAACGAATTGAACAACACCTCAAATGGAGTCTGAATGAAGAAGATGCGGGCAATAAAATTTTAGGTCAACCCAATCAAAGTCAACAGGGTGACTCAACATCCTTATAGATGACGTCAATAGTCAACTACCTAGGGGTGATGTAAGCATGCCAACGTGGCACCACTCAGGGGCCGACATTTGGCATGCTGATTTGAAAAAATTGGTGGCCACATGGTCCAATTGGTGGGTGACACATGGCACCCCTAGGTGGCACCACCCCAGAGCCACCACATGGCCTCCCGACAATGCAACATGTAGCAGATGACTCGACAAATGAATGGGAAAGGAAGACCAATGATGGGGAACCATGGGGCCCAATCCCTAGGTGCCACATGGAACCCATGAAATGCCTAAGGAGGGCCCAAAACCGAACAATAAAAAAATAAATATAGAAAATCTGACCACCGGACCCGGCGGTCGACGACCATATTTAGACATATATTCCGGCGGGTGAAGCTTCCGTGCAGGGGTCTGATTACAAAATTTGGAGCCAAGTGCTAAAGTTGGTCGGGGGTTAGACCGAATCCCAATATATACCAAGTATAGAAATGGTGGTTCGACATATATATATTATTGTTATAAAAATATCCAAAGGGGGAGGCCTGCAGATTTGACCCCGAGACCACCGCCAACCAATCGAGCTATAGCCCTTGTTGTATAGTCTGCCTAGATTTCACATTCTAAACTTAGACTTATGCCAAGTTCAAGGTCTGCGCCCAGAGGCCGTACATGAATGATTTTTTATGTAGGGTACATGAGGCATTGATTGTAGACTGGTGGCACGAAATTCAAGGCAGAGAGCCCAATATAGCCTAGAGGTGATTGTGTCTGATTTGGACGATTTGACAATTGATTTTACACTACTAGCCACGAATCTACTGGTGCAGTCATATTTTGCATTCGGGAAGTGGATCAAAAAGAAATTTTCATTTTTGAGGTATAACCATGTAATTTATGCCAATTTATTCCTAAGATAATACAAATCCTCTCAACTTTGAAGTGGGTAAAAAGACATAGTCCATTGTTGGAAGAAATTTGTTATCAAGTTGTTGTGTTCTTCCTCATTTCTCTCATATTTTCTTCATAATTTAGCCTTCTTTATTATTGTTGCGCATAAGCTTTGTTTAGACTCTTTAATGCAATTCAAATAATGTTCATAGAATAAAAGATCTCAGATCAATATGGGGTTGTTTGAGAATGTATACAATACTTGGGTGAGGATGAAGGGGAGGTTGTAACATCCCGCTCTACTGAGCACTCTTTTATTGACATATTATTTGAGGACACTTGCATGCAAGTGATCCAATTATGATATATTATGATGTAGTTTCGATTATGGATTATACATGACGATGATGATGTGTTGTGACTTATTGTTATATTGATGTATATATATATATTGGCAGATTCTATTGACGAGTTTTCCTGAGTGTGCAGGACACATGACAGGTTATGGATGCTGATGGCATCGATGGACTTCCTTGGACTCCAGATTGAGTCAGGGAGTGGATTGTATTGTTTGAGTATTTCATTTTATGCACATATGACATATGATTTCTTTCGATATGATTATGTATATATATTATTGAAATTGTTTTTGTCAATGGATGCATGCTTGACGATGCTTGCTAATCCGACTCACATAAAGAGAAGAGGGGTCATGCACAAAAACCATACATTGAGGGAGAGGTGTGGCAACGTCCTTGCCACAACCTACTAGCATTCCCTCCATGGTTTGAACTATAGGTTAACGATTACTTAGTTCGATAGGTCCCCGATGTCGTGAGGGCGGAATGAGACAGTAGCTCACGAAGATTCCTAAGGAGCGCGTAATAAGGAAGAATCATTATTCCTTAGAATCCCTTAGTCTCTCACAAGGTCGACCGAGTGGAGTGTTGATTCCAAGGGCCAGACAAACTTCAAAAACCATTCAAAGGCAAGTGACACCCTTGGAGTATGGAGGTGTGTTTTGAAGGACACACCATGTAATTAAAAACTTAAGTCAATAAATCTAGGTGGCATAGAAAAAATTGAATTGATTAGACATTGTCGGATTAAAATAATTAATTAAACAATGAATTTATTAATTATAAATCCCAATAAAAGTCTAAGCCTAATTCTAAGATAATCCTAATTATAAGTTTAGTTAGGGGACTAAATTAAAATATAAAATAAATTAAAAGAATAGAGATAAATCAATTTAAGGAAAAAGTGAGAAAAATATAAAGATTGGATGGAATGCGCATGAAAATATTAAAAGGGATTTTTAAATAGAAATAAATAAAATATGAGAGAATAGGTGTACACATAGAATGGTATCTAGAGTCAGGCTAACACTAGTCTAACTAGAAGAAGACTCTTATTCCAACTTTAACTAATATTTAGTTAGGAGACACTCATTAAATGAGAATTTGGAGAATAAAGGGACAACTAAGAGCGAAAATAGGAACACATTGGGGAATGTGAGGGAAATTGACTTTTTAAATAAAATAAAATTGGTAATCACTTGTGCAACTTGGGGAGAGTGTGACAAGTGTGTGGGTAAATAATCCTAATTTAATTAATTAAGACGTTAATTAATTGTGCATGTGGATATGTGTCAGTGAAAAAATTTCTATAAAACAAATGGTGTAGAAGGGAAGTAGGGGAGACTTATTCTTGGTAAAGTTATGCTGCCAAAATGGTTTTGACTGTGTTTTACTTGTGAGAGTTGGGATACCAAACCTGTAGAAAGAGTGGAATCTCTACCTTGCGAGGAAATCCTTGGAGCTATTGTTTGTTGATTTCTTGTGTGTGGACCCTTTGCGGCTCGGGGGGCTAAGGGAGAAGAAGAGTACCCCTAGCATTGGATGGGAGGTACTAGTGAAATCTCTGTGATTAACAAGCTGGAGTAAGGAGGTGCAAGTTGTTGACGGACATCATCAAATATCTATCTCCATTGGTTTCGGTATTTTATCTCTGAAGTTGTTAATGTAGCAAGATTAGATTTTGTAGATTGAACGTTTTGAAAATCCATTTTGAACAGTTGTAATTTTGAATTTAATTGATAAATTCGCTGAAGATTCATGATGTGTTCTTGGTTTAAACTCCTTGGTTTGCTGCCATTTAATTTTCAGTGAATAAATTTATAATTTAAGTATTCACTGCAATTTTAAATTATAGCTAAGAATTAAGAGAAATTATGTAGTCACTGCCAAATTAAAATACAACTCTTGAAATATGATATTCTTATGGGTCGCTTCCCAACATTTTCATTTTGGAAGAAAATATTATATTTATTTCAATTTCTTACCCTAATTTTTATTTGCTTGTGAAATTAAATTTGTAGTTTGCTACCATATTAAATGGCAGGAACAATTTTTTTTGTGCCTCTTTGAATGCTTCCAATTTACAATAAATTCAAGAATTCTCGAATCCTTTATTTATCAATTATTTTACAGACCCTGATTTCTTATATTAGTTAGTCACTCTCAATCGTTGGTACATTCAAATTTTAGATTTGTTATGGTTGCAATAATAGTTAGCATTCTCGGAAGCTAAAATTTGTATAGCTTTGTCAAGTGAATTAAAAAATGAAATTAAAACTTACCATAGTCGTTGTAGGTTTTATTTTCAATTTTTGAATTGAAATCCGCCTTAGTTGATGTACAAATAATTGCAGTTCTGGAACTAAAATTTGCATGGACTCTGTCAAGTCCCTTACAATTTTGAAAACTTAGAATTGTTGCTTGTTGTAGAAATATTGTAAGTCTGGGAATTAGTGTTATGTAGAGTCAGTGCAAAGTGACTTTTACAATTTGAAGATTGAATTTTAAAGGATCTCCGCATGTTAGTATTATAATTCTGGAAACAAAATTGGGGCCATTGCAAATTTATTTGACATTCCTGAAGTGTTCTTCGAATGATATCTACTTAAATAATTGGTATGCTAGAGCAACATGGGTAGATTAGTTGTAATATTTCTTTTGTATATCGTGAATGAATTTTCGTATGATAGTTGATTCTTTAACTTCTGTCCATATCTTTTGTACTCACTTATTTGTTGTCGTACCGGAGGGGTCGCTACAGAGGTCTAACTAGTGGCTGAAAGGTAACGTGACTGTCAAGGATCAAATAACCATTTTGGAACAACTGGTTAAAATCATTAGAATGTGCATCAAAATGGATGAAAAATCTTGTCCTTTTATTTATTCCTCTTTTCCCAAAGACATTGGGAATTTTTCCTTTGTTTCCCCTATTTCCTCTCTTTCCAGAGCAATTGCTGCCTCTACTAAAGAAACTCATCTAAATATTCACCAATGATCAAATTAGTATACATAAGTCTCAATATTTTAATCATCAAATACTATTTTTCCTTAAACATGATTTAGTAAATGGCTCTGAGTTGACCATTCAATTAAGCATACTAAGGGAAAAATGAAAGGAAACAATGAAAATATGGATGAATATTATAATTGTCCTTTCTCTGCTTGCTGTCCACAATATTTGATTGTAAATCTTTACTATATTGTCACTGATTTCATTGAACACGGGGAAGTGAATGTAAATGAAATTATAAAAACAAAGAGTAATGAAAATGAGGACTTGTAATTTATGGAAAATGAATTAGATGACATGAATGCATGATAATGTTCATAATCCATTTATATCAATTCTACTCACAACTTGTCCCATTTTCATTCTGGATAGAGTTCATATCAACATGCTCTATAAACCATTATTTACTATCTTTTATGCATGTCAACACATCCCATGATTCATTCAAATTACATCAACTATTCAAACATTAAGACCATGCACATATCATCTTATTAGCAGATCTTATCTTTTGAAGTTTTTCTATTTATATAATAGGGGGATAAAATATTTGGAATTAAATGAAACATGATTTCGGACTTTCATGAATGATGAATGAAAAATGATATATTATGTGAGGATTTGGTCCTGTTTATAAAAAGAGAATAACTTTTAAATCTGTACATCAAAACTTCCATTCCTTTTTTAAAACACACATTATAATTTTATTTGACAATTTTGAAATCATGCTATCATATTTTACCAATATCTCTTCCAGCTATCAAAACTCATGAATGTCTTGGTTTATCAATATTTAAATGATCAGAGTACAAGATGATCAAGAGAAGTGCAACTCTTATACCACATTAACTGTACTAATCATAACTTCAAAGAGAGGTCATGATCAATAAAGTCACATAGTGAAAATATAGTCATAATGTTGTAGCATATCAAGCCATAGTCACAAAAAAAAACGTTGTCAAGAGAGAATGTACTAAAACATGATAGTTTCGTGGATAACCAAAGTTCGAAATACAACCATATAGCTAAATGTTATATCATTTTTTAAATAACAGAGTTTGTTAACCAGGACTCGAACTCGAAATACTATGTTTGGTTACTAAAACAATAGTTCGTGTTGACCCTTCATCTCAATCCGAAAATAATCACCATTCCAATATTATTATGAGTTCAAAATAAATAACCAGACAAATAATATTTGTCAAAACCCTCAACTCAAATTTGAATATGAAAACTCATTTCRGTGATAACAAAGCCATTGCTTAGTTATGAGAAGGAYTATCTCTTATCAAGTCATAAATTCAGTCTACAACCAAAGGTCTAGAGTTCGAAACTCATTTCAATTTTGATAATAACACCATTGAGAAAAAGAACATGTGAAAGCATGTATCCATAAATGGTCATGGGTTCAGAACCCRACATCAATCAAAAACCTCTRCTGGCCATAAAACCAAAACTGRACAATMTGAACACACTATCTACCATTGAGTTCATGGGTTCAAAACCCAATTTTGACCCAACTAAAGATTTCAATATTAGTCATAACTATTACATAACCATAACTTATGCCAAATGAACATAGATGGGTGTAAATGTTTGCATGTGAAGACACCCTTTTCATACCATTTTGTTTTAATAACTCAAGACCCAAAACGAAAAGCCTGTCTCAAAACTATATTTTTCAAACTGGAATATTGGACAACAGGGGAAAGACTACGAAAACTTGAACCCAAGTCACAATTCCAATTTCGTACAGGCTGACGTCAGGTGATCTCAACAAGTCGTACATGTGGTTTGCAACAGATTTGTGGGAAAATAAGATTTCCAAAATATAGTTGAGGTTTGGTTTTTTGTTTTGCATTGGAAGGACAAGGTTGTCCCTAGATTCTCTTATTTTGGAAGGACAAGGTTGTCCTCATATTTGGTGATATTGTATTGGTTGAGAGGACTGGTTTTTTTCCTTAGATTTGAAGGATTGGATAAAGTTACAGAACAAAATTATTGTGTCTCTTGTGTATTGATGATTCATCTTTGATATTGTTGTTTCCGCTGTATACGTTTTCACTCAATAATTCCAGTGTAAAATTGTTTAGTGATAATTAGATCACTAGGAAGAAATTTTTAGATATGAAATTAGTCACATAGAGTTGCATGTGAAAATTGACATGGTATGAGAGTTTGGGATTTGAAGAGAAGGGGATCATCTTGAAACACCTTGTTGGATACAACACTAGAAGAGTGTTGTACTTGTTCTTGTTATTTTTCTTGTTCTAGGTAGGTAAATATGGTGAACACATTGAAGCTTGATGATAGGTTAGAAGGGGACCCCCCTCTAACACAGAGGATAAACACGAGGTCGTGTGCAGAAAGGTAGCGGAGATAACCCCTCCAAAGATGGACCAATCGTAGTGGAGAACACATATAGAGGGCTTGTCTTGGGATTAAGTCGATTGCATTTGCCATGGGGCGTTGTGGGTCTCAAATCCATTCGAGGTCCTCTGTTTTCTTCCGGACCACTTTCTCTCGATACCCTTGACAGGTTTCAGGCTCGATACCCTGCTCATTGTGGTCTACCCAAATTTTGACGGTACCCGCCTGGTGACTGTTCGCGTGATGGAAACCTAGTTGCCTATCTTTTTTAGGGACATACATAGGTGACTGTGAGGGTATACCACGGTACCTAGGATAGACATCAGGCCATGCTTTGTAGAGTATACCCGGAGGGTGCTTCCATTTTCGAGTTTCACTTGCACCGGTAAGTTTCTCTAGTGTTGGTTGTTGTAACTGTTCTTCCAATTAATTTAGTGTTTGCCTGTCTTATCTTATAGGGAATTTTTTAGTGTGTGTTACTTTTGAATGATTAGAACGCCCTAGAGTGTCTTTAATCTTCTCACATAGTGGAGGATCATGAGCTCTGTCGGTCACGAATGCTTCTTGGCCTGCTACCAGTTACACTAGAGCCACCCCCGCCACCACTAAGGTGAAAGCTAGACCAACAAGGGTCTTTTGAAGTGACTGGGTCACAAGAAATTGTGCCCGACCAACATCTAGAGGAATCGACCGTTTTAGACCTTGGAGCGAAAGCTTTTGGTCTGGTTGAAACCTCCACCATTGATATTTTGGCACCCACCATCGTACTGATTCATCCTTACGAGTGACAGATAGTGTCACACACATCAATGGAAACAAATGTTGTTACTCCTTCTGGGAATTCTTCAATTCCCACTACGGTTGTCACCACAGGAGAGTTTCCACCTCCTAACCCACCGTCACCAGTTTGAAGCAACATGGTCTCGACCGCCTCTACATCGCACAGTGGGATGATCCCATCTCTGGTGGCGGCCACAACCCCTTTCACACCAAGTGTGACAGGCCCTCCGTTCTCATACGAGATTCCTAGTTCAGGTACAAGTCCTGTACATTCCTACTCCACTTCACAGACTTCAGGTCTGGGGGCAGGGAGCTCTAATGCTCCTCTGCATGGACACATGGGGGGCACTCCTTCTCCTTTTAACGCTTTCCCTTATGGGGGAGGTCATATACCTCCTTCATCCCCTTCCCTTGGTGGCACGCATCAACACTCTGTCGGGCCACCTGCACACCATAGTTTATTTGGAGCAGGGAGTCAAGGACCACCTTCGCATAATATGCCAGTAGGTTTAACACCATTTTCTTTGTTCAGTGCATTTGGTAACAATGCCTTCTCGTCAGTTACTTTCCCAATTGGAGGCAACCCCGGTTTCAGACAACCTATTCCTATGAAGGGTATTATTCCAGCACAGGGGGCACACCCAGGAACTTCTTCCGCATCAGGGCCTTGGAATTCTTAGCAAGGATCATTTCCCTCGTCAGGAATGTTGATCTGGGGTAATTCTTTTCACAATCAATGGAACCCCGGACAAATCACTATGCCTATCCCCACCATATCCCGGACCCTAGAACCTCCCCCAACAAAGCGTCTTAATATACATCTGCCAACCAATAGGCAAACGACCTCGTTGCTAACTCTGCTCCCAATTTTTATTTAAAAAATGGATTTTGTCAGTGCACGAGGCTCATACCAGGGTGTGCGACAGGTCGTACCAGGGCACAAAAAAAATGATGCAGAAGGAAAATTATTAATGCAGACTGTAGGCACATAAATTGAGATGAAATTTCTCATGGGACTGAAAGTGCCAGACTCAGATCGAGGCATGGAGGCAGTCATTTTTAGGTAATTCGACACCATGAATTCAGTGGTGTTGTTTGTTTTCTTATCTTAGCAAAGCTTCTGCAACTTAACTCTAGAATGAGGTATACTTATGTATTTTGCCAAATTCTTTTGTTGACTTAATAAAAGGCCTACCCATTTGAGAGCAGGACCCAGAGACATAGTCCACTAGGGATGAACTTTGTTATCAAGTTTTTGTGTTCATATCTGATGCATATGTCTCTTCATTATTGAGTTTTTCCTTCTTTATGGTGCACTTCATTTTATTCTCATTTAATACAATTATTTAATAAGTCACATTGATGAAAAGATCTCGGATCATGTTGGTATTAGAGCAGTCATATTTGACTTGAATTTTTGAGTGCGAATGCTTACTATGGCCAAGCATAAACATGGTGAAGGAACACTTAAGACTTTCAACCCAAAAGTCGGTCATGCATCCCAAAGAAAGAAAATGGCTGAAGAGAAAAAGCGTGATGAACATGAGAAAAAACTTCCATATGGTTTTCTATTGCATGTCAGAAATGTTCGAGCGACTGTAAGGAAACTATGAGAAGAGGATGAAGAAGAAAGGGAAGAAAAAGTAGCAAAAACAGATGATATTCTTCAGTGAATCAAGAGGTTGGAGGAGACCCGCCCGAGCCTCCATTTTCACCATCAAGTTCTAGTTCTTCTTCCTCTGATCATTCTCATCGTTCTCATCATTCTATCCATAAAGATTATTTTAAGAAACCATTACTAAAGCTTGATGTAAAATTTTCTTTACCTATGTTTAATGGAGATGTTAATCTTGAAAATCTAGGTAATTGGATCCGACAGGTTGAAGTATATTGTCGTGTTCAATAGATTGATGAAGAGGAAGTTAAAATGCAATTGTCCTCTCTTCGGTTGGAAGACACTGCTCTTGTACGGTGGGAGAGAAAACTTTGGGACATAAGTAAGTGTGGTAGTCTTCTTTCCTCGTGGTTAGAATTTAAATCAACAATAAGGAAGCAATTTTATCCATTGGGTTATTTACATAAAGCAATGATGGAATGACAAAATTTAAGACAAAGTAAATGTCAAACTGTACAAATTTTCACGGAAGAATTTAGGAAGAAAGCTATTGCATTAAACATTCCTTTAGATTCTTATGAAACCTTAATGAAGTATATTGGCGCACTTCATAGTTATATTCGACATACTTTACTATTGTTTAACCCCACTAGTCTTGACAAAGTTTGTGTGCAAGCCACTCACCTTGAGAATAGGGGAAAGCATGTTCAAGAAGATCCCACAAAGAAACCTTCCAATTACCCACATAAGCAATTTAAAAAGTTTAAAAGGAAGGACAAAAATACCACCACTGTAAAGAGGGAAGAAGGAAAGCCATCTTTCACTCATTGCAAGAAGAATGGTCATGATGATGAACACCGTTGGAAATTACATCCAGAGAAAAGACCGAAACAGTTTGGTGGAAAGAGGAAGACAAAGACCATTGCTACAGTGCAACAAGATCTTGGTTCTGATTCGGGAGACGAAGAAAATATCACAACGGTTGGAGTACAAGTTAAATATTCCCTTCATGCTAGTTCAAATTCCAATAATGAATCTCATGATGATGAAAGAAAGAGGAATGAATTATTTCACATAAGAGTTGTATCTAAGCACACTAAGATAGATACATTATTTGATCTGGGTTCCCAAGTAAACTTGATATCTGAAGCACTTGTCAAAAAAATGGGTCTTGAAACTAAACCACATCCAAAGCCTTATCCTCTTGGTTGGGTATGTGATAAAGAGAAACTTAATTTCACAAAGCAGTGTAGGGTCATATTTTTTATTGCTTCAAAGTTGATTGATGAAGTGGATTTGGATGTTGTATAACTTGATATATGTGGCATAGTGTTAGGGAGTCCTTATCTTTATGATAGAAAAGAAATATCCTTTCGTCATGAGAAAAAATATCACCTTATTAAAGGGGGAGTGGAATATATTGTTAGAGCCCACAGCATGAGGGTAAACACAACACTTTTTAGTGCATTACAAATGAAGAGACTCATAAACACTAATAAGATATATGTACTCATGGTTGTAAGGGAAAAGGATGTTGGAACATCCTATGCCTTCCAAGAATGTGATCCTTCCCATAAGAAAGAATTAATTGATATTGTTTCTAAGTATGATGACATCTTTCAGGAACCAGATGGATTACCTCCTAAGAGGGAAATCCAACATGAAATACATCTTCAGAAGGATTCACCTCTTCCTAATGTGGGCATGTACAGGATGTTAGTTGATGATAGAGATCAAAAAGCAGGTACAAGACTTGTTGGATCAAGGGGTCATCGGGCCTAGTTCATCTCCTTGTGGTTCTCCGATCGTGATGGTGTCAAAGAAGGATGGCACATGACGAATGTGTGTCGATTATCGATCCTTAAACAAAATCACGGTGAAAATTCAATACCATCTTCCTCGTATAGATGATTTACTTAATCAATTAAAGAATGTTGTTTATTTCACTAAGTTGGATTTTCACAATGGATACCATCAGATCAGGGTTGCAGAATAGGATGCATGGAAAACTTCCTTTAAAATGAAACAAGGATTGTTTGAGTGGTTAGTTATGTCGTTTGGGCTTTGTAATGCTCCGACAACATTCATGTGTGTGATTAATTATGTATTCATGCCATTTCTAGATGATTTTGTAATTGTGTATTTAGACGACATTCTTATATTTAGTGGGACTTGGGATGAACATGTAAGGCATGTAAAACAAGTATTAGATACTTTTCAAAGGGAAAAGTTGTATGTAAAATTGTCCAAATGTGAATTCGTCAAGACTACACTAGTGTACTTAGGTCATATTGTAGGAGGAGGACCGTTGAAAATTGATCCTTCCAATATTGATGTAATTGTAAATTGTCCTGAGCCCAAAAATGTAACCGAAGTACGAATATTGTTAGGTGCATTCTAGTACTAGAGGAGATTCATTTCAAACTTATCATTTATTGAAGCTCTTTTGCATTCCTTAACCAGTGTGAAGAACACTTTCCAGTGGGGAGGAAAGAAACAAAATTCCTTAGACACTTTGAAGGAAAACATTAGTACTGCACCAGTATTAGCACTGTCGAATATTCAACAACCTTTCGAGATTGAGACAGATGCCAGTGGATACGCCATGGGTGTAGTATTGATGCAATATCATAAGCCTATCTGTTACCACTCTGAAAATTTTAATCAAGTTGTTGTCAACTATCCTACATATGATAAAGAGTTGTATGCATTAGTTCAAAGTGTAAATAAATGGAAGCACTACTTGTTAGGGAAGGAAACAATCATACATATAGATCATCAACCCTTATAGTATCTCCAAGCAAAAACCAAGCTACAACAATCTCGGCATTACATATGAATGGGTTTTATTCAACAATTTTATTTGGTGATAAAATACAAAAAGGGTACAAGTAACAAGGTAGTTGATATACTTTCTAGACCTCCTATTGTTGCTTCTATTATTTTGAAGAATGCTTCTTTATCTCATGATAGCTATGTGGAACAATATATTGTTGATAGAGATATTAAAGAATTATATGAGAAGCTAACCCATGGTGCACATGTAGAGAGCTATTGTTTACAGGGAAAACTACTATACCATCTTGGAAAGCTTTGTATTCCTACAAGTGAACGAGTCCATGTAATACGAGAATCTCACACTTCTCTTGTGTCTGAGAATTTTGGGGTAGAAAAAACTATGGCTCATCTACAAAGGTTTTGTTACTGGCCTCAGATGAAATCAATTGTAACTAAATATGTAAATGGGTGTGTGATGTGTTCTACTTGTAAGCCCACTAATAGGAAATTAGGGCTATACTCACCACTTCCTATTCATCCCATCCATGGGAGAGTATCTCCATGGATTTTGTAGGGGGTTTACCAATGTCAAAAAGGGGTCATGACTATTTGTATGTTGTAGTGGATAGGTTCATAAAGATGTGTATCTTGATGCCATGTAAAAAGAAAATCACCACTGAGAAGACTGCTAATCTCTTATTTCAGTATGTTTGGGTTCACTTTGGGTTACCCACATCCATTGTCTCGGATCGAGATACTCGATTCCTTGGATATTTTTGGACAAACTTGTGGAGAATGATGGACACCAAGTTGAAGAGGAGCATTGCTTTCCATCCACAGACCGACGGAAAGACAGAGGTTGTTAACCAAACAGTGGTACTTTTGCTTCGATGTTGTTTTTGCAAACATCCCAAGTTATGGGATGAACATATACCCTATGTACAACATGCTTACAATAGAGCCTTACATTCTTCCACTCAGTGTTCGCCATTCAAGACATGTTTTGGATATTTACCTAAGGTCCCTTTGGACTTGTTGTATGGCAGAGATGTCTATTCAAATGAATAAAAAAAAGAAGATAGGGTTCACAAGTTCATTCAAAGGATATAGTAGGTACACCAAGCAGTCAGGGAACAATTGGAGAAAATTCAAGCACAGTATCAAGATCGACATGACAAACACAAGGTTGATCGTCAGTTCCAGGTTGGAGACTAGGTATGGCTTCACATCAACAAGGATAGATAGAAGGGTGAAGGCAAAAAACTCAAGCCCATCCGATATGGACCCTTCACTATTTTGGAGAAATGTGGTACCAATGCTTTTCGTTTAGATCTTCCAACATATATGCAGATTTACTTAGTTGTAAATGTGGAAAACTTGAAACTTTTTTAGCCTCCCATGATCATGGATCAGGGTGAGGAATTTTTAATACCTTCAATTGATGAGTTTTCTCCTGAGTACTTGGACAAGTTGAAGGAATATATCATCCTGGACAGAAGGAAGAGGACTTCACGCAGGGGTGATGTTAATTATCTTCAAGTGGGATTAAAGGGCACACATCCAAGCAAGACAAAGTGGATTGAGAAGGACAAGGTGAGAGAACTCTTCCCTCACTTATCTATTGATTGGTGAAATATTTTGGTTGTCCAAAAATATTTCAATGGGAAGGAGTGATCCAAAAAGGATCTAGAGAATACTAAGGATAACTCAGAATTCACAAAAGCACCTCAAGAAGCTCAGAATGGCCTCAACAGACAGAGAAAGGGAAAATATTCAAAGTCCTCAAAACTTAGTGAAATTGGTATCATCGTGAAGAGCATGTCATAATATTTCCAACGGCGTAAACGACTCGATAAACAGAATTACAGATCAAATATATTCACGGTCAACGTTTTGGTCAACCTAGCCCAGTCAACAAGGATGAGTCAGCATCTGTACTGCTAACGTCAACATCAGTACAGATGATGTCAACATCTGTATAGGGTACGTGGCACACTCATAGGGTGACACATGTCATGATGATGTCAGCATGATGTCAACATGATGACATAGAAGCACCAGAAGCTACCATGTGTCACTCATTTTTGGACTTTTTCGGTTAGTCTGTGGACCAATGGGAAAGTGCCACATGGAAGTTCGTACAGCCACGTGGCAGACCGTACAACCACCCAGTAAGTGACGTGGCAGGCTGATGTGGAAGAGGTGACGTGGCATATCTGTTCAGTATGGTGGTGTGGGCCAATGAAAGGTCACCACGTGGCCCAGTCATGGGATGCCACGTGGCAGCGGGAAAAGCACAAATACGACCAACAACATAATGTTTTAAAAAAAAGGTGAGGTTGGCTGGCACCAACCCCCAATCCACCATAATAAACCTTATCCCACCATATCTGGTCGGTTGGAGCCAAAATTCACCAAACTTATCGTCATCGCCAAAGTAGCACGAAATCCCATGGGATTCAAACTATAATACATATATATATATATATATATATATATATATATATATATATATATATATATATATATATATANAGTGTATTAAAATGGGAGGCCAACAGGTGTGATCCCATAACCTCCCCCAACAAAGTGCCTTAATATACATCCACCAACCAATAGGCCAAACGGCCTCATTGCTAACTTTGCCCCCAATTCTTATTTAAAAATTGGATTTTGTCAGTGCACGGGGGTCAGACCAGGGCGCACGAAAGGCTATACTAGGGCACAAAAAACAATGCAGAAGGATAGTCATTAATGTAGACTGCAAGCACGCAAACCAAGACAAAATTTCTCATGGGCCTGAAAGTGCCAAACTCAAATCGAGGTGTGGAGATAGTCATTTTTGGGTAATTCGACACCATGAATTTAGTGGTGTTGTTTGTTTTCTGATCTGAGAAAAAATTCTACAACTTAAGTCCATAATGAGGTATACTTGTGTATTTTATCAAATTCTTTTGTTGAGTTAATAAAAATGCCTACCCATTTGAGAGCAAGACTCAAAGACGTATTCCACCGGGGATGAACTCCGTTATCAAGTTTTTGTGTTCAGATCTGATGCATATGTCTCTTAATTATTGAGTTTTTCCTTCTTTATGGTGCACTTCATTTTATGCTCATTTAATACAATTCTTTAATAAGTCACATCGATGAAAAGATCTCGGATCAATGATGGTCCCATATGGTGAAAAAATTTAGGGTACACTGAAGTGAAAATGAGGTGTAACAGACCCTAACTATCCTCTCAACTCTCTATCTCATCTAGATTACAATCATATATATAGGCCTAAAAAGGCGGTGACCGAATGTTTGAGAAATTTCATGTATTAAGAGTTGTCATCCACTAATTAAGATCAGTGTTTCTCTTTAGATTCTTGGGAGCAGAGGCCTTTTCTATTGTAGAGTTTGAGAAGTTGATGAAAACATGGGTGACAATACACATACAAATATTTATTTTCCCTAGTGATTGAATGCATACATGTACTCATACTTATATGTATCTATCCATTTCTTCTCTCCTACTCAACCCTTCTTGTGTTTGTATTTTCTAAAAAAGGGTCAAAACCAGCCTCAACACATTCCTCTTAGATCCATGAAGTATGGGTCACTCCTAAATATCATATCCCTATCTTCTTGAAGCTCAAAGAGGAATGCATAAAATCTTTTTCCATATAAATGCACTTATAGTCATCCTTTGATTAATGGGACCCAATTGTTTTTCACTCAAGTTTACATATATCTTGGAGATAGACACATCCCCATAAATTGATTGACTATGTGTCATTTTGAGAAAGAAATGGCCTTCTTGATATGGTTATTTGGAGGGATGATGATTGTGGGTATTGCCACTTTCTTTAGAACCTAGCTAAGAGCAGAAGCCTGAACCAAAGTTTTCAATGCAATCTAGTGCTTAAAACATTTATGTACGGTGTGGGTCTGAATAACAACTACCACACAATAAACACTATGTTGACAAGATAACATGGACGTTGTTTAGGATGTTATTTTGGTGACAAAAAACCAAAAATCTTCTTGTATTTATTTTCTTATTCAAAAACCAACATAATCTCTAATTTACTTAATCTCTAGTTTACTTGGAAATTCCATTCAAATTATTAAGAAATTACAATAATTATAAAAAACAAAAATATACCATGAAGATGAATGGCAAGAACATTTTATAATTACAATTTCTAGACATTTCATGAAATCATTATTGAACCTAAACATACAATACAAACACAAACGTGTGCTATTTAGTACACTCACATGTACATAGAAAAGTTTTGTCTGAACTCTTTAATCATTTCTTTAGTCATTTTCAACCTCTTTGACCTTGTACCTACCTTTCTTGCAACCCTCTTAAACCCCATGATCCCTTTCATATCCTTAATTAAAAAAAAATTATCAACTGCAATAACGTTTGTCTTCATCTTATTGTCCTAGTCATATTGAAATTTATTCATGCAAATCTAAGTACACAATGACTTCATGTCATTTTCCCTACTTTAGTCCTCTCTTCTCATAAGGAAACCACTTTACATCAATGTCTTTTACGATAGTGTGAAGATGTGTGGCACACAATGACTTCATGTTTTTGGTCTTTTATAACTTTCTATGAGGAGCCCACTTTACATCAATGTATTATTTTGGAAAACACGTTTACCTATTCGAAGCATATAATTTAAAGGAAGAATACTTATATTATGAGAGGACAGATTTGTCAAGCTTTTGACATTGGGTTTTTGGGTTTTTTATCTATCAAGTTTTTGATATTTGTTTTTATTTATATTTATCAAGTGTTTTGATAAGTTTTTACATTGGGTGTTATTTTGGAAAAGATGCAAGTTTACCTACTCCAATCGTATAATTAAAGGAAGAACACTTTATTTTATTTTATGAAAGGACAAGTTTGTCATGGCATTGGGTAGAAAACAAGTTCTTGATAAGAACGTCTTAGTGAGACATTTAGATGGTGATAGGTACCTTAACTTTAATAATTATATGATAAGAAGGATGAAGAATATTAATGCATAACATGATTTCAATATGTTTGTAATTTATTATTATAATAAGTTGTACTGTGAAATATTATAATTTAATTGTTTATTATTAATATTGTTGGAGATCTCACTAATTCCATGTTAATAAGGGTTTAATTCATTTTTTTAATAAGTTATATTAATTTAGATTAATAAATTGACTATATATACCGTTTACTAATATAGAAAATGATTTTTTATTTTTTCCATAAATTGTTTTAAATATCATTTTAAATATTATATAAAAAAAATAGTGATTAGAAAAAAACTTCAATATTATCAAAAGGGAATATAACATGTTATAGTATGTTCATAGGCTTGTTTCTGCATTGTTCAAAACAGAGTCAAAATAGTTCCAGTGGAGCTTATTTCTTTTGTATACCTTGTATCTTTACTACAAACTTTCATAGACATGCTTCTCGTTTTGATCAAATCCTCAAAAAACTTCCCTAAGGGAGATTTTAATTCTGGCGTTCCTTCTGTATTTACAAAAATATTACATTAGCAGATAGACTATTGAGGTTTTGCTAATATCATTGTTGGCTTATAACCAGAATTTCATAAATTTGGTTTCTATTCCTTCAAAAAAATTGTAGAAACCAAATGTGCATATGGGAAGGAGAAGAGCCTCCTTTGAAAGTTCATCTTCTTTTTCATTCAATCCCTAGAAAATATGATTAAATGAAAGCTATTCAAAAGAGAGGAATGCTAGATTTATGCCCATCAAAACATGTTCGAGTCTGATATATTGAGCCATGTTTTTCTTTATAGCCTAGTCTATAACTAATTTTGAATCGCCCATAACTTGCAGCTTCTTGACATCCTTGGCTTTGGTTGTTTCTAGTAGAGTCCAGAGCTCGATGAATTCTGCCATGTTGTTTGAGCCATGGCCTGGAGAATATCTTATACGAATATAATGATTATGGTTGATAAATAAAACAACCCCCACTCTGCACTTGGGAGGATGTCCTTGGCTTGCACCGTCGAAATAACTCTTCCAAATCAAAGAAATCCACTCCGCTTTCCAACAATTCCTATCCAAGAGTCCTTCCTCCTATGGCCCAAACCCCCTAGGCGAATGTGCTAACTCGACCACTTTACTGCTATAGTGACACTGATTATTGGTTCCGAGCCCACCATATATTGTTAACCATAATGCTTGGAAGACCAGAGTATAGATTTACTGAATGGTCTAGAATCCATTCTTTTAAGCATTATTCCAGACTCTCTTTTTTCCAGGAGGTCGTGCCTTCCAATTTGTCCTTGATTATCTACTTCACCTGAGATTCATAAGGACAAGAAATGAAAATGTGAGAAATGGACTCTGCATTATTTTTACATAGAACACATTGATTAGGGTTGATCCATCCCCTTTTGATTCCATTGTACCAAGTGAGAAGTTTAGAGTTCAAGGGAAGCCATAATGTAATTTTACATTTTAGGGGGGATTTGAATTTCCACAAAGATCTCCACCACCATTTCTTTGGGCCTAAAAATCTATCTTGATGCCAAACTTTGTAGCCTAACTTGGAAGTAAAGGACCCTCCCTTTGAGTTTTTGTACTAGCATAGAAAGTCTCCTAAGCTTTCATCAAAAGATACAAAAAAAATTCACAAGAGACTAATATGGTTTTCCCATTCCTCTTTTTGGCTTTCAGATAGGTCCAAAGACATAACATCATGCCAGCCAGCTCTGCCTATAGGTTGCAGAGAGCCTACACTCACATCCTTCAAACTAAATATGTTTTGGTCCCTTAGCTTTTGTATAACATAATTAGAGAATTTGAAATTTGGACTAGATCATAACCATGGATCTTCCCCTAGGAAAATGTTTCAACCATTGCCAATTTTCCACATAGTCCACTCTTCGACGAGAGGGAATGCCTCCACCATAGTTTTCCACACAATGGATCCCTTTGATTATTTGTTAGCGACTCGAAACCATTATGTTATAGACAAGCAGGGGAAATATTTTGAGTTCATGACTCTACACCACAGGGAATTCCCTTGAGTCAACCTCCAAAGATTTATGTCGGCCAAGGCATGGGAAAAGGAGTGGATGTTCTTCAAACCCAACCTCCTAATTCTTTAGGAAGGGATAATGTTGACCATTTTGCAAGATATAATCTTTTGATTTATTATCAGCTCAAAGGTAATGGAAACTTAATTTTTAAATTTTGGAGAGAAACCCCTTGGGAATTGCCGCAATAGAATTCTAATAAACTGGAATTCCTTCTAGGACTGCTTTTAGAAGGACTGGTCTTCCCCCAGGAGAAAGAAGTCGATTGACCCACTGCGATATTTTGGCTTCTATTTTCCAGATCATCCAACCCCATTCTGCCTTTCTATAGCAGTCGAGCTTTAAGAAGAAGCAGAAATACTTGAAGCCTTTGTTCAACAATTTTGTACGGGTGGGAATGATTTTTTCTAAAGGGACCATCTCTTCTTCGGGACAATTTTGGAAGACAATGCAGGATTTGTTAAAGTCGACTTCCATTCGGTATTGCAGAACAAATCTAGAGATTTTTTTAGGACCGACAGTTCTCTAAGTGATTCTTGAACAAAGCAGAAAACGTCTTCCATGAATAGTAAATGAGAAATGACTTCTCCCTTTGTTACATTTAATCCTTTTAAGGAGCCATTCAATCTGGTTTCCTCAAGCAACTTGCTGAGAGCTTCCACAATGATTAGAAAAAGGAAAGGCGACAAAGGATATCCCTACCTTAAGCCTCTCAACAAAATATTATATAAAAATATAATATTATAATAAAATAATTTGTGATATAAATAGCTACAAATTAATAATTATTTACAAAATATTTTAATCGCTATTTTTTTAGTTTTTTTAATATTATATAAAAATATAATATTATAATAAAATAATTTATAATATAAATAACAACTACAAATTAAAAATTATTTACAAAATATTTTAATCGCTATATTTTTTAGTTTTTTTTTATATATTAAAATAAATTAAATGGATATATTATACAAATCTCTTTCATTTCACATTAGCCGATAAGATGTTGTTATGACATAAATCCAAATTGTATATTTTTTTTATGACTAGGGGAATCAACAATGGCGACAGTATCGTACTCGCATGACACGGGGTCGAATCTTGTTGGATACCTTATAACCCCTAGGGAGAATTGCACATCCCGCAAGCAAGCCTCTGGATAAATCGAGGTTTGAAATTGTGACCTGCGTAACAACATGAACGCCTTAAAAGTATGTCCACTAGTCACTAGACCAAACCCCTGCGGGCAATCCAAATTATATATTAATATGCATAAATTTCTAATTAAATTATGAGTTGTTCATTGATTTATAATTTAGTTATAAATCATAAAATGATGGAATATATATTTATGTTGAAACTTACATTCTAAATTCTATAGATAAATATACATAAATCAAATATAAATTCTAAATAATTTTTATAATATAAAAATGATTGAATATATATTTATGTTGAAACTTATATTCTATTTTTTTATAAATATAAATAAATCAAATGTAAATTCTAAATAATTTTTATAATATAAAAATATTACCATAATATAATTTTTAATGGGAAAAAATTAATAAATATTATTTTAAAAAAATTATGAACGTTTACATTAGAAAAAGTCCTCCTATGATAATGCAAAGAGGTTTATAATTCTTTTGTAAATAATTATTTGTTCTTTTAATTGTGAATGATTTGATTATTATCGAATAAAATGGTGACTCAATCTTTGGTTTAAAGTTAAAGTAGAAATACATATTTGAATTTTGTAAAATGGCCAACTTATATTTAAAACCTTTCTTTCTTGAAATCCAAGTTATATATAGTTGGAAAATGCTATCTTCAATTTTCAATTAAAATTTTAAAATGGAAGATTGTAAGTCCTATTAGACTATGTTTTAGTAGGAGTTGAGTTGACTAAAGATTATGATTCTCCAAAAGTTGATGTTATTGTATACATGTAATTTGTTGGTAATTTTATTTATTTGATTTGTATTAAATTTGAGATTGATTTTGTTGTTAGTTTAGTTCTGAGGTTTATGTGTCATTTAAAGGATTGATATTTGTGGTATATTAAAGATTGATATTTATGGTATATTAAAGGTAATTATCAATGTGGCATTAAGTATTTTTGTAGAAATTAAAATAAGATGGTTGGAAATACAAATTCTGATTGGGTTGTGGTGGGATGATTGAAAGTTGACTTTTAGATATGTGTTTTATCTTAGATATGTTCTGATTGTGAGGTTATGTAAAATCAATGGGTTGTTTCTTGATAATTGAAGTTTATACAAAGGAGTAGTGAATGTTAAAATAAGGTAATTTGGATTCACTAAAAGAGAGAGTTTGGGTCTCTTAATAAGTAATTAATTATAGTATGTTGTGACAATCAAAAAGCGTAATATGGATAGCTCAAAATCTTATTGCACACAACAAAGTGAAGCATGTTGAGCTTCAAGGACATTACCACAAACATTTTGTACAAGGAAATGTGGTGCCTCTTGTTTATTGTAGGACATATGATCAAATTGTTGATGTCTTTATGAAGTCATTGGTAAAGGTAGAGTCTTTTCAGCTTAGGTATATCCTTGGTGTTCAAAATACTATCATTAAAGTGGGTTTCTAAGATAATATCTCTTGATACTCCAAGAAGTTATGTTGAAGGGGGGATGTTGGAATCTATGGCTTAATTCAATTATTGGATAATGGTTGGTGTATTTTGGTGTTAGATCATGGATTGATGGAGTAGTTGACTTATCGATTGAGGGATTCTGATTGGTCCAATCAAATTGACTAAATTGGTCCAAACTACGTCAATTATAACTAATTGAGCACATAAGAGCAACAAGATGAGCCATGAAATGTAGACCTTCCAACTACTTTAAGGCTACATTGGGTGATCAAAGTTGTCTAAATCAACCTAACATTAAGAAAAAGCATGCTCAAGTATAAATAATTGATCACTTGGATTGATACATATAGAGAAAAATTGTCTTTCCCCCATTGCGAACACAACTATGACTAGGTTCCTTTTGTATAAGAACAAGTTAAACAACATGGAATACAAGAGGCTTCCTAAAATTGCTTCAAACTCTAGCCAAAATCACCTTCGACTCAAGCAGAGATGGCATAAAGATGCCCAGTCTTGGCTAAGCCATTGGAGAATAAAGGAAGAGATCATTTTGCAGAATAATGATACTATTAAAAATATTATTAAATCAAAATTTAAGGAGAAAATGTGGTGTGTTAAAGAGTTAGAGGAAAAATAAAATTAAGGTATTATAAGGAGGTAAGCAACCTCAATATAGAAGATAAAAAATATCTCTATGTTTTGACAAGTGTAAAGAAAAAAATAAGCATTGCTAAAATAAGAACAAATTCTCATGAACTCCATAGTGAAACTTAGCATTGGCCAATTCCTAAAAATCCATAAGATGAAAGAGTGTGTCACCTTTGTGACACTAAGAGGGTTGAAGAAGAAAAACATTTTCTCTTAGATTGTCCATCCTATACCCAAATTAGATCTCAATTTCAAAATATTTGTCACACTATCAACCTTTCCTAACCTTTTAACTCAACAAAACAATGGTAATCTTGGAAATCTTCTCTTAATGCATTTTTAGCACAAAAACAAAATTCTAAAGAATTGCAAGTAATCCCTTACCTTCTTAAGGTCCGATAGACCAATTTGGTCTTAGTGGACGTTGTTCATTATCATCATCATCATCGTATATTGTGCTCATATACTATAGCATTGTTTCTTAATAAAAATGGATGAATCCATTTTACCAAAAGTGAAAATTGATAATCTTTTTAGAATATTAAATAAAATAATAATTTAATGAAAAAATTTAATCTCTAAAAATTTCTTATCATAAACATTAAACGATAATTAAATATTTTTTCATAAATATTATTTTATTGATTTTTTTAAAATGAATAACAATATTCCAAATCCTTATTAGTTCCTATTGAAGGCGTAGAGGAACTATAGCAATCGATAATTCGTTGACTTCATATTAGTTTGTCCTTTGACTAAATGTTTTTGCATAATCTCTATTGTTCGAACTAGAGAACCAAAAACATTATTTTTTATATAATAAAAAAACCTTATATGTCATGATCTCATTGGATAATAGATTTGAAGTCTTATTGCTAGCTTCACTATTCCCAATGTTGTAAATGTTAACATATCCAAAGTCTTGATCAGCTACGGTCTTTTTTAATTCTTATAATTTTAATTAAATGTTTAGATATCCAAAGTTTTGAGCATTGAGAGTCAATTTTTTATTAGTTGACTTCATATTAGTTTGTCCTTTGACTATAAATTTTTTGCATAGTCTCTATTATTCGAACTATTGTTATTATTATTATTTTTTTATTTTTTATTACTATTAGGTACTTAAAGAGGCATTTTTATTATTATTACATACGTAAATAGGCCTGCCACACTACATTCTTTTTTAAATGTTTACATAGTGCGAGGCCCTTGAACGGTTCTGACAGCCTTAAATATTTACTAACAGGCCTCACAGCCTTAAATGTTTACTTAACAAGCGTGTTACAATACATTTTCCTCCAATTTGTGGATACAATCTTGTCTACAGTGAATTTGGGAAATATTGTTCTCCACTTACATTATTGGTTCACTGGTTGTTGCTTGCTCATTGGTTCGTTGGATGCTGCTTACTGTTGTTTGATTCAAATTTGCAAAGTTGAGGTCATGCAGCTGCAGTTCGACCTCTTGGTGATTTTTCACTGGTTTGTTGTTTGCTTCTTTGTCTTCTTTTCTTCAACTTTGTAAGGTTGAAGTCCTGCACCCTCAGTTTGACCTATTCTTGCACTTTGCAGGGTTGAAATCCTGCGCCCTTGTTTTCTTCAACTTTGCAAGGTTGGTTTCCTACATCCGTAGTTGGACCTATTGTTGCAGTTTGCAGGGTTCGGATTCTGCATCCGCAATTGTAACTATGCTTCTGTTGTTCCCCATTCACAAGTAAGTTTAAATGTCATGGTTTCATTCCTATTCGTTGTTTCCTGTTTACTATTTTCCATTTGCAGGTAAGAATTTTCAATACTAGGAATGCCTGAGTGGAAATCCTCTTGCAGAACATCCTTATATGTGATTACTGGGACCAGATAAACATAAGTGTATTATTAACTTGTTCGTGTTCTTGAACAAGAAATCTTGTCTCCTTTGAATGTCAATGTTGGACACAAAACCCACCTCTATCACAACCATAGTGATGTATAAAAAGGAAATGGAATGTTCTCCTCATATTTATATTCCTGAAAAACATACGTTTAGTGCATTTTTTTTCAGGTTGTTCCCTTCCAATCACATATGCCCACTTTTATGTCCTGGACATCATACCATAGATCTTTGGAAAATGGAAATCCAAAGGGGTTTGTCAAACGAATTCAGAGTTTTCATTGTGGAGTAAGCATATACGATGAGCTTTCCATCCCTTCTTTGTAGGTTATGATAGGGAATGATTTTATTCTCTGAGTCAAAAACCACATATAGATGTTGGTTTTATGTTGGAACTTGGGTCTTTCAAAGCATCTTCTGCCACCATTTTCAGATCTGAACCTCGTCTTGTGAAAATGATTCTTTGTAATCTGAATGAACAGTTCATTGATCTGTATCAGACTGATTTTCCTAGTACCCAATTTTAGAATATCTTCTTCATGTTGTAAGATAATGGAAACCTTAAGAAGTTGTGTTGTGTGTTGGTTATGTTCCTATGGTAAAAGTTCGTAATTCCTAGTTCTTTTCCATAAATTGTTTTAAATATCATTTTAAATATTATATAAAAAAAAGTTATTAGAAAAAAACTTCAATATTATCAAAAGGGAATATAACATGTTATAGTCCATTCATAGGCTTGTTCTGCATTTGTTGAAAACAGAGTCAAAATAGTTCCAGTGGAGCTTATTCCTTTCATATACCTTACATCTTTACTACAAACTTTCATAGACATGCTTCTCGTTTTGATCAAATCCTCAAAAAACTTCTCTAAGGGAGCTTTTAATTCTTGTGTACCTTTCATATTTACAAAAATATTACATTAGCAGATAGACTATTGAGGTGTTGCTAATATCATTGTTGGCTTATAACCAGAATTTCATAAATTTGGTTTCTATTCCTTCAAAAAAATTGTAGAAACCAAATGCACATGTGGGAAGGAGAAGAGCCTCCTTTGAAAGTTCATCTTCTTTTTCATTCAATCCCCAGAAAATATGATTAAATGAAAGTTATTCAAAAGAGAGGAGTGCTAGATTTATGTCCATCAAGACATGTTCGAGTCTGATATACTGAGCCATGTTTTTCTTTATAGCCCAGTTTGTAACTAATTTTGAATCACCCATAACTTGCAGCTTTTTGACATCCTTGGCTTTGGTTGTTTCTAGGAGAGTCCAGAGCTCAATGAATTCTGCCATGGTGTTTGAGCCCTGGCCTGGAGAATATCTGATACGAATATAATGATTATGGTTGATAAATAGAACAACCCCCACTCTGCACTTGGGAGGATGTCCTTGGCTTGTACCGTCGAAATAACCCGACGAAATTTCATAATCGAGAGAAGGCATGGAAAGGATGTGCAATGAATTATCCTTAGGAACTTCCTTGAAAGATTATGCCTAGTTGAGCGTAATGGCAGTTATGACTTCCACTCAGAAAAAATTGTCTTTAAAGATTTATCAGTTCCGAGCCCACCATATATTGTTAATCATAATGCTTGGAAGACCAGAGTATAGATTTACTAAATGGTCTAGAATCCATTCTTTTAAGAATTATTCCAGACTCTCTTTTTTCCAGGAGGTCATGCCTTCCAATTTGTCCTTGATTATCTACTTCACCTGAGATTCATAAGGACAAGAAATGAAAATGTGAGAAATGGACTCTGCATTATTTTTACATAGAACACATTGATTAGGGTTGATCCATCCCCTTTTGATTCCATTGTACCAAGTGAGAAGTTTAGAGTTCAAGGGAAGCCATAATGTAATTTTACATTTTAGGGGGGATTTGAATTTCCACAAAGATCTCCACCACCATTTCTTTGGGCCTAAAAATCTATCTTGATGCCAAACTTTGTAGCCTAACTTGGAAGTAAAGGACCCTCCCTTTGAGTTTTTGTACTAGCATAGAAAGTCTCCTAAGCTTTCATCCAAAGATACAAATTTTTTTCACAAGAGACTAATATGGTTTTCCCATTCCTCTTTTTGGCTTTCAGATAGGTCCAAAGACATAACATCACGCCAGTCGACTCTGCCTATAGGTTGCAGAGAGCCTACAATCACATCCTTCAAACTAAATATGTTTTGGTCCCTTAGCTTTCATATAACAGAATTAGAGAATTTGAAATTTGGACTAGATCATAACCATGGATCTTCCCCTAGGAGAATGTTTCAACCATTGCCAATTTTCCACATAGTCCACTCTTCGACGAGAGGGAATGCCTCCACCATAGTTTTCCACACAATGGATCCCTTTGATTATTTGTTAGGGACTCGAAACCATTATGTTATAGACAAGGAGGGTAAATATTTTGATTTTATGACTCTACACCATAGGGAATTCCCTTGATTCAACCTCCAAAGATTTATGTCGGCCAAGGCAAGGGAAAAGGAGTGGATGTTCTTCAGACCCAACCTCCTAATTCTTTAGGAAGGGATAATGTTGACCATTTTGCAAGATGTAATCCTTTTGATTTATTATCAGCTCAAAGGTAATGGAAACTTAATTTTTGAATTTTGGAGAGAACACCCTTGGGAATTGTCACAATAGAATTCTAATAAACTGGAATTCCTTCTAGGACCGCTTTTAGAAGGACTGGTCTTCCCCTAGGAGAAAGAAGTCAGTTGACCCACTGCGACATTTTGGCTTCTATTTTCCAGATCATCCACCCCATTCTGCCTTTCTATAATAGTCGAGCTTTAAGAAGAAGCATAAATACTTGAAGCCTTTGTTCAACGATTTTGTAGGGGTGGGAATGATGTTTTCTAAAGGGACCATCTCTTCTTTGGGACAATCTTGGAAGACAGTGCAGGATTTGTTAAAGTCGACTTCCATTCAGTCGCATTGCGGAATAAAATCTAGAGATTTTTTTAGGACCAACAGTTCTCTAAGTGATTCTTGAACAGAGCAGAAAACGTCTTCCACGAATAGTAAATGAGAAATGACTTCTCCCTTTGTTACATTTAATCCTTTTAAGGAGCCATTCAATCTGGTTTCCTTAAGCAGCTTGCTAAGAGCTTCCACAATGATTAGAAAAGGGAAAGGCGACAAAGGATATCCCTACCTTAAGCCTCTCAACAAAATATTATATAAAAATATAATATTATAATAAAATAATAAAATAATTTGTCATATAAATAACTACAAATTAATAATTATTTACAAAATATTTTAATCGCTATATTTTTTAGATTTTTTTCTATATTAAAATAAATTAAATGGATATATTATACAAATCTCTTTCATTTCACATTAGCTGATAAGATGTTATGACATAAATCTAAATTGTATATTTTTTTTAAGACTAGGGGAATCAACAATGGCGACAGTATCGTACTCGCATGACACGGGGTCGAATCTTGCTGGATACCTTATAACCCCTAGGGAGAATCGCACAGCCTGCAAGCACGCCTCCGGATAAATCGAGGTTTGAAATTGTGACCTGCGTAACAACACGAATGTCTTAAAAGTACGTCCGCTAGCCACTAGACCAAACCCCTACGGGCAATCCAAATTATATATTAATATGCATAAATTTCTAATTAAATTATGAGTTGTTTATTAATTTATAATTTAGTTATAAATCATAAAATGATTGAATATATATTTATGTTGAAACTTACATTCTAAATTCTATGGATAAATATACATAAATCAAATGTAAATTCTAAATAATTTTTATAATATAAAAATATTACCATAATATAATTTTTAATTGGAAAAAATTAATAAATATTATTTTAAAAAAATTATGAACGTTTACATTAGAAAAATTCCTCCTAATGATAATGCAAAGAGGTTTATAATTCTTTTGTGAATAATTATTTGTTCTTTTAATTGTGAATGATTTGATTATTATCGAATAAAATGGTGACTCAATCTTTGGTTTAAAGTTAAAGTAGAAATACATATTTGAATTTTGTAAAATGGCCAACTTATATTTAAAACCTTTCTTTCTTGAAATCCAAGTTATATATAGTTGGAAAATGCTATCTTCAATTTTCAGTTAAAGTTTTAAAATGGAAGATTATAAGTCCTATTAGACTATGTTTTAGTAGGAGACTATGTTTTAGTAGGAGTTGAGTTGACTAAAGATTATGATTCTCCAAAAGTTGATGCTATTGTATACATGTAATTTGTATTTGATTTGTATTAAATTTGAGATTGATTTTGTTGTTAGTTTAGTTTTGAGGTTTATGTGACATTTAAAGGATTGATATGTATGGTATATTAAAGTTACTTATTAATGTGGCATTAAGTATTTTTGTAGAAATTAAAATAAGATGGTTGGAAATACAAATTTTGATTGGGTTGTGGTGGGATGATTGAAAGTTGACTTTTAGATATGTGTTTCATCTTAGATATGGTCTGATTGTGAGGTCATGTAAAATTAATGGGTTGTTTTTTGATAATTGAATCTTATACAAAGGAGTAGTGAATGTTAAAATAAGGTAATTTGGATTCACAAAAAGAGAGAGTTTGGGTCTCTTAATAAGGAATTAACTATAGTCTGTTGTGACAACCAAAAAGCGTAATATGGGTGGCTCAAAATCCTATTGCACACAACAAGGTGAAGCATGTTGAGCTTCAAGGACATTACCACAAACATTTTGTACAAGGAAATGTGGTGCCTCTTGTTTATTGTAGGATATATGATCAAATTGTTGATGTCTTTATGAAGTCATTGGCAAAGGTGGAGTCTTTTCAGCTTAGGTATATCCTTGGTGTTCAAAATACTATCATTAAAGTGGGTTTTTAAGATAATATCTCTTGAT
The DNA here is from genome assembly GCA_009831015.1 of Picea engelmannii. Taxonomy (NCBI): domain Eukaryota; kingdom Viridiplantae; phylum Streptophyta; class Pinopsida; order Pinales; family Pinaceae; genus Picea; species Picea engelmannii. The sequence goes on along the minus strand of ML802182.1, from coordinate 189,950 downwards.
ACTCCAAGAAGTTATGTTGAAGGGGGGATGTTGGAATCTATGGCTCAATTCAATTATTGGATAATGGTTGGTGTATTTTGGTGTTAGATGGTGGATCGATGGAGTAGTTGACTTATCGATTGATGGATTCTGATTGGGCCAATCAAACTAAATAAATTGGTCCAAACTAGGTCAATTGTAACTAATTGAGCACATAAGAGCAACAAGATGAGCCTTGAAATGTAGACCTTCCAACTACTTTAAGGCTACATTGGGTGATCAAAGTTGTCTAAATCAACCTAACATTAAGGAAAAACATGCTCAAGTATAAATAATTGATCACTTGGATTGATACATATAGAGAAAAATTGTCTTTCCCCCATTGCAAACACAACTATGACTAGGTTCCTTTTGTATAAGAACAAGTTAAACAACATGGAATACAAGAGGCTTCCTAAAATTGCTTCAAACTCCAGCCAAAATCACCTTCGACTCAAGCAGAGATGGCATAAAGATGCCCAGTCTTGGCTAAGCCATTGGAGAATAAAGGAAGAGATCATTTTGCAAAATAATGATACTATTAAAAATATTATTAAATCAAAATTTAAGGAGAAAATGTGGTGTGATAAAGAGTTAGAGGAAAAATAAAATTAAGGTATTATAAGGAGGTAAGCAACCCCAATATAGAAGATAAAAAATATCTCTATGTTTTGACAAGTGTAAAGAAAAAAATAAGCATTGCTAAAATAAGAACAAATTCTCATGAACTCCATAGTGAAACTTAGCATTGGTCAATTCCTAAAAATCCATAAGATGAAAGAGTGTGTCACCTTTGTGATACTAATAGGGTTGAAGAAGAAAAACATTTTCTCTTAGATTGTCCAGCCTATACCCAAATTAGATCTCAATTTCAAAATATTTGTCACACTATCAACCTTTCCTAACCTTTCAACTCAACAAAACAATGGTAATCTTGGAAATCTTCTCTTAATGCATTTTTAGCACAAAAACAAAATTCTAAAGAATTGCAAGTAATCCCTTACCTTCTTAAGGTTCGATTGACCAATTTGGTCTTAGTGGACGTTGTTCATTATCATCATCATCATTGTATATTGTGCTCATATACTATAGCATTGTTTCTTAATAAAAATGGATGAATCCATTTTATCAAAAGTGAAAATTGATAATCTTTTTAGAAATTTAAATAAAATAATAATTTAATGAAAAAATTTAATCTCTAAAAATTTCTTATCATAAACATTAAACGATAATTAAATATTTTTTCATAAATATTATTTTATTATTTTTTTAAAAATGAATAACAATATTCCAAATCCTTATTAGTTCCTATCGAAGGCGTAGAGGAACTATAGCGATCGATAATTAGTTGACTTCATATTAGTTTGTCCTTTGACTAAATGTTTTTGCATAATCTCTTTTGTTCGAACTAGAGAACCCAAAACATTATTTTTTATATAATAAAAAAAACCTTATATGTCATGATCTCATTGGATAATAGATTTGAAGTCTTATTGCTAGCTTTGTTATTCAATGTTGTAAATGTTAACATATCCAAAGTTTTGATCAGCTACGGTCTTTTTAAATTCTTAAAATTTTAATTAAATGTTTAGATATCCAAAGTTTTGAGCATTGAGAGCCAGTTTTTTATTAGTTGACTTCATATTTGTTTGTCCTTTGACTATAAATTTTTTGCATAGTCTCTATTGTTCAAACTATTGTTATTATTTTTTTTTTTAACTTTTTATTACTATTAGGTACTTAAAGAGGCATTTTTATTATTATTACGTACGTAAATAGGCCTGCCACACTGCATTCTTTTTTAAATGTTTACATAGCGCGAGGCCCTTGAACGGTTCTGATAGCCTTAAATTTTTACTAACAAGCCTCACAGCCTTAAATGTTTACTTAACAAGCATGTTACAATACATTTTCCTCCAATTTGTGGATACAATCCTGTCTGCAGTGAATTTGGGCAATTTTGTTCACCACTTACACTGGTTCACTGGTTGTTGCTTGCTCGTTGGTTTGTTGGATGCTGCTTATTGTTGTTTGATTCAAATTTGCAAAGTTGAGGTCATGCAACTACAATTCAACCTCTTGGTGCTTTTTCACTGGTTTGTTGTTTGCTTATTTCTCTTGTTTGCTTCAACTTTGCAAGGTTGAAATCCTACACCCTCAGTTTGACCTGTTCTTGCACTTTGCAGGGTTGAAATCATGCGCCCTTGTTTTCTTCAACTTTGCAAGGTTGGTTTCCTACATCCGTAGTTGGACCTATTGTTGTAGTTTGTAGAGTTCAAATTCTTCATCCACAATTGGAACTATGCTTCTGTTGTTCCCCATTCACAAGTAAGTTTAAGTGCCATGGTTTCATTCCTATTTGTTGTTTCATGTTTACTATTTGCAGTTTGCAGGTAAGAATTTTCAATACTAGGAATGCCTGAGTGGAAATCCTCTTGCAGAACATCCTTATATGTGATTACTAGGACCAAAGAAACATGAGTGTATTATTATCTTGTTCTTGAACAATAAATCTTGTCTCCTTTGAATGTCAATGTTGGACACAGAACCCACCTCTGTCGCAACCATAGTGATGTATAAAAAAGGAAATGGGATGTTCTCCACATATTTATATTCCTGAAAAACATATGTTTAGTGCATTTTTTTTCAGGTTGTTCCCTTCCAATCACATATGCCCACTTTCATGTCCTGGACATCATACCATAGATCTTTGGAAAATGGAAATCCAAAGAGGTTTGTCAAACAAATTCAAAGTTTTCATTGCAGAGTAAGCATCTATGAGGACCTTGTCATCCCTTCTTTGCAGGTTATGATAGGGAATGATTTTATTCTCTAAGTCAAAAACCACATATAGATGTTGGTTTTATGTTGGACTTTGGGTCTTGCAAAGCATCTTCCACCACCGTTTTCAAATCTAAACCTCATCTTGTGGAAATGATTCTTTGTAATCTGAATGGACAGTTCATTGATCTGTATCAGACTGTTTTTCCCAGTAACCAGTTTTAGAATATCTTCTTCATGTTGTAAGATAATTGAAACCTTAAGAAGTTGTGTTGTGTGTTGGTTATGTTCCTGTGGTAAAAGTCCATAATTCCTATTTCTTCTACTTATGTTTATCCCACAGACCATCTATAAAGGTTTTATGAGTGGAAGACATCAACAAGTCGTTTCAAATCTGTTTGGCGTTGCTTTGTGAAGAGTGGGGATGAAAATAAATGGTGAATAGGACTGTAAAGCTATATACAATGGCTATTGAAATGCTTGTAAGATGCACACCTAGAATAAGTTCAAAAACAATATGGAAATGATTCTTTGTAATCTGAATGGGCAGTACACTAATCTGTATCAAACTGAGTTTCCCAGTACCCAGTTTTAGAATATCTTCTTCATGAACTGTGAGATAATTGAAATATATTAGAATATCTTCTTTGTCTTGTAAGATAATTGAAACCTTAATAAGTTGTGATGTGTGTTGGTTTCGTTCCTCCGGTCAAAGTCTGTAATGCCTAGTTCTTCCGCTTTTGTTTATCCGACAGACCATCTATATGGGTTTTTTGAGTGGAAGACATCAACAAGTCATTTCAAATATGTTTGGTGTTTATTTGTGAAGAGTGGGGATGAAAATAAATGGTGAATATGTTTGTAAATATATATACAATGGCTACCCAAATGCTTATAAGATGCACACCTAGAATAAGTTCAAAAATGATATGTCTTAAATACTTGGTCTTTGTGCTGAGAAAACTTATGGTGTTATTTGATTTGCATTATCTCTTCTATATGGTTCAGTGCTCACTATAACTTTGTTTGTTTGTCATATGATTTAGCAACCACGAGGCATTGAATTTGACACAAAGAAGGTTGAAGGATACATAGCGGAATTGGTACGTAGTTCCGAACTTATAGTTTTCATTTTTCTTGTTTTCCTATTTGCATATTATCTAGATATAGCTAAGAAACATCTTGAAAATCACAACTTAAAAGATGAATCAAGTAAAATACATTGAGTGCTATGAAATAGATACAAACTCCATTGTACATGACAACATCGACCAGGTATTGCATAGAAATGGGATTTTTAGATTTAATGCATTCTCGTATACTATGGGAGATTGTCTCTTCAATGCATTTCAAGTTCTATTGCATTTCCATTATTCCTCGACCGAGCTGTGCAATGAATTGATAGATCATTTCTTGGCCTATTTAAAAAATGGTGATGCTGAGGCATTAGAGTCGTATCAATATGAATTGGCATCAGATTTTCTTTGCCAACTGCGTGGAATACACGATGTCAATGCGTATTTTTCAAAGATGTGTTTGTTTGCATCTACAAATCTGCATGCACATGAGAGGGGACTTTGGGGAGATACATTTTGTATACAGTGGTTGTCCAAGTGGTTGAATATATCAATTGGAATTTGGTCATTAACAAGAAAAACAAGATATCTACTATTCGACAAAACTACATCTAGGGATCCATATTGCATCTTGTTCCATGATGTCAATCCTCTGAGTGGTCATTATGATCTACTACTCTATAGAAAATTATCCATATGCAATCTTGGAGGACCTAATATTTACTTTTCCCTCATCTGCAAAGACCTTCAATCACATTGGAAATGAATTATGCATCATAAACACTCCCATGGATTGCACATAGCGACAATTGTTGCATCTAGTTGTGGAGATAGTCTGTTCAATGCAATTTGATATTTGATAGAAACAAAATTTGATGTGCACTCACTTCTCCTTTACATTGTGCAATCCTTTTTCAATGCAATTATAGGTGGCATTCAATAGGAGTTTAACTTCTTGCATCAACACCTTTTACTATATCTCCTAGAAAGTATGTCGATAATTGGAAGTTGGCAACAATACCTTGTAAACATGGCAATGCCATATGAGAAAGGAAATGTAGAGGGTAGCACATTCTGTTTACAATGGATATCTATCATTTTCAGAGTAAATATCCAGGTCTAGTCAACCCTATTAGATGGCACTGTCCATTCCTATTGTATTGATTCAAACTACGATCAAACAATTGACATCATATCATTGAAAACAGATACGCCACACATCCATTATCAACCTTTGATAATAAATACTTCCAGTTCAAGATCCACTGTTCATGCCATCCAAACCAAATCGAATATGCATAAGCATCGCATGCTATCTAATTATAATGAAACTCATCCCAATTGTCATCAGGTCATACAGAGCTTAAACAAAAAACATAGACTAACTTATCACAACTTGAAAAATGTCATATGTGAGAGAAAACAATACATTGGTACACTTCCTTATTGACCTATGGGTTGTACAAACAATCATCATGAGGTGAAAGGGAGCTCAACCAAGAAACATTAACTCACATATCACAACCTAAAAAAAATTGTGCGTGCACAACACAATCACATTTTTGCACTTTCTGTTGAACACAAAAATCACATGTCCAATGACAAAGAACATCATTGTTTGCATCATCGAGATGGAAAGGAGGAAATGCTCATAAAAAATGTCGATTCCACCTTCCACATGGCTTGTCAACAAGTGAAACTAGTTTCTAGTGGCAACCATAAGTTAACCTACCACATTTTGAAAAAACAGATACGTGAGAGAAACAGGTGCAACTACATATCCCGCAATAGTCATGATATTGACCAAGAGGAAAAAATCACATATCGTGGCCTAGAGCTAGCACCATGCACTGCTAGCAGTGAAAACCAACAAACACTTACTACGCATGCTTGTCTAGGGAGGAGATATGAAAAACAAATCTATATGGAACAAATTAAAGACACTCCTTCCATTGCATGTGCGATTTGCGAGCAATAGAATTCTACAAAAAACACTTAGTCTTTCACCCCTGACTTGCAAAAATAATACCTCGGTTTGACACTAAATGAGAGAACATTTTCCAGTGGCAATATTTGTCTTCCATGCAAACGATCACTTGAAAATGGAAAACTTCCACACTTTGCAACGCCTGACCAAATAATATGTAACACACCACTACCAGATGTAAGTACACTTACATAACTTGAAGAGAGACTTGTGTCTATGCGAATTTTATTTGCACAAATCAGACCCTGGGGCTATAAATGACCCCAAATGGGCTTAACAAGATCAATTATTAATGTTCATGTCGAACTAGATGTTGTGCAAAAAGCCCTACCACAATTCATTAGTGATACAATGACAATTGTTGTAGCTCTCAAAAGATGTTTGCAATACAATAATGCATACTAGACAGGTAAAGTGTGTGTGCACGTTGTCATGAAAGCATTAAAATAATTATGTTCCAGGGCCCTGTTCAACGCACATAACATATGTATAAATGATAACTGGAACAATGTTCTTGAAGAAGGAAATGACAGCTCTACAGACACTTTTGATACTACTAGTGAATTTTATACAAGTGATGAGTCAAATAATGAAAGACCTGCTGAAACATTGATACATGGATTCACTGACTCTCAATGCATTCATGACTTGCAAGATAAGATTGTTGAGATTGCACCTGCTGAAGGGAAATGTCCACTTGGAATATCCAAGGTAAAATTTGTTGAGGAAATGAACTTCCCAACCCTGTTCTTTGGAGATCCACGTCCCATTGACATCACAAAATGATTCAACTACCAAAAAATAGTTCAATGGGAACTACTACATTCAAGCAGTGACTTCTCCTGTCACATAACAAATTTGTTTTCCAAGACAATGCGCATAATAATTGAGCAAGTTCTCTCTTGCATGTGGGTGAGAATAAGAAAAGGCCAGCTACAAGGAAGAAAGTTATTGGCCAAAGATGTCAAGTATAAAGAAAACCTAGAAAAAATCCTAAAATTTGATATTGGATACATAGATTTCAAAAACATTTACATCTCTCTTGACTACTTGCAACAAAACAATAAACTATATTTGCAATGATCCGACAATTGGGACCCCCAACTTTTTTCATCACATTTACAAGTGCAGAGCATCACTGGGATCTGTTGGTGGCTACGGTGTCTGCATTGTATAGGAATAGGAAAAGGAAAAAACAAATTGATACATTGGAAAATGATGGCATTGAATACCTCATAAGAAAAGATCCAACGACATGTACTCGTTACTATAGACAGAGAATAAATTCTTTGAGGAAATTGATATGTCATGATGAAACATCCTTCGGAAAAATATCGGACTACTATTTTGTGACTGAATTCCATAATAGAGGGAGTGAGCATGACCATGCATTGTTATGGATAGAGGGTGCACCGGTCTATGGAAATGACATCAACTCACAGATCGAGCAGTTTTTGGAAAAGTAAATAACATGCAACACAAATCATTTGGATCCGGAACTTTCCAAATTTCATAGACATTATCATACAAGAAGCTGTAAAAAACGAAAAAATACACATTGTAGATAAAAATTCCTTGTGCCACCAATGAGAACAACAAGAATCATAGAGACAATTAGTTTAGAGGACAATGTTCTCCTTGAGAAATCTAAATCTTTGTTCACATTTATAGGACAATGAGACTTTGATGACTTAATGAGCTTTGAAGACTTCTTGGCAAAGCTAAATCTAACATAATATGAGTATATCCAAGCCATACAATCTACACTTAAACAACCAACAATTTTCCTTAAATGAAAACTTTCACATATTTGGAACAACAGTTTCTCCAAGGACATGCCAGTTATGTGGAATGAAAATACATATGCACAATATGTCCTCAATGCATATGTTGCAACATCGTATTGTACCTCGTACATGACAAAGGTTGACAAATCTATGACAAGTGCATTCAGACGAATACACAAAGGACATGAAAAAAGTCATATTGATGCTGTTGGAGCCGCCTTTGTTTTTTTAGCCTGTTTAAAATTTCATATCTTAATGCTTGAAATCGAAAGCTGGTTTTCATATTTTCCTTTATTTTTTCCAAAATCTCAGAAGTCTCATCACGCAAACATCGACGATTATCATACTTTTAAGGCAAGATTTATTTTTATTTTTTTTATCGTTTAAACGAGTCTCTCCTTTTTACCTCGAGATGTCGCATGTCGAGAGTTATAGATCACATAGTTTACAAGTCCTGAGGGGTGAAACGGCGAACTAGTTTTAAAAAGTTTACCCAAATCATTACCGAGAGTAAAAATACTCTAAACTGCAGTTAAGCATCATTGGGATTTCATGTCTCGGCGTTTTCTGGCTCCAAAAGTCTTACTGTCGTAACCCCGATAGCCGAAACCGTGAGATTATTGTTTTAGTAACCTGGGTTAATGTTAAACGTAAAAAGTTTAGCCACGGTTAAGCTCTATCGGGAATTCGTAACTCGGCGTGTTTTCCCTCAAAAGTTATACCTTCGAAACCCCGAGTCGCGAAGTCGTGATATAAATATAAACGTAATTAATTAAACACTTAATCTGGTTTTGTCTTTCTTTTTAATTAGATCATATCATCGTGATCTCGCAATTTCGCAACTCGGCATACGAGCCTCCGGGAGCTATACCTTTGAAGCCCCGGGTCACGAAGTCGCGATATAAATAAAAACGTAATTAATTAAACACTTAATCTTGGTTACGTTTTGTATTAACCAAAGCTAATTGTCGCAATCTCGGGTTTTAGAGGTGTAAAGGGTTAAAGTGAAAACTCTTGATGAGGCAAATGCCGAAAGATTAATTAACATTTAAAAAAGCCTGATTAATTAAGCTAAGACAACATTTCCATTGTTTTAATACGAAAATTAATATGCACAGTCTTCGAGGCAATTTTAAACTTTCTTTGCGCCAACTTGCATTACGAACTGTCAAAATTTATGACATTAATTAGAAATGAGGCGATTTGACAAGTAAGGGTTTGGTTTTTATTGCTAAATTTATATTTAAGAACGATTTGACCATTTTGTCCCTAAGGATGACCTAGTTTTAAATAGTCGAAGACATGGATCTTTTATTTGTTGTCTCAAATTTCATTTCTATTCTACGCAAAGCCAACTTTTCGCGAGCGAACTAATTTTTGTATGTATACATATTTTTATCGCAGGAGAGCTAAAGTAGAATCCCCCGCCATGGCCTCATGAAAAGCTTCTAAAGCCACTGTTGAGGTTTCAGGACAAGGTTCAGACAACGTTTCTGATACTTCACCTCGAAGTGTCAACTCTGTCAGGACCTGGTCATATATTTCTGAGGTTCTAAAGTCTGAATTGGTTGATGTTTTGGATGATTCCAGTGAAAATGAAAAAGACGACCTGATCACCAAGTATAAGATCGTCGTCCAGGATCAAATGCATAAAGTAGCAGCTAGGCCACGTCTGCTCCCTTACTATGATATGGTCTGGTGGGCATTAGACCATGTAGATATACCAACCAGAACCATCATCAATGAGCAGAGGGTCACCATTGGGACTTTCAGACCCGAACAATTGTAGGCTATGTACAAGTTGCCAGTCGTGTCAGACTTTGTTTAAAATGTCGAATTCCTAGAGAATTTTAAACAGAAGGAATGTGTGCAATACGACAAGACTATGTCTGGTTTAATCAAAGATTGGGTTTCACACCCTGCAAAGTTTAGGACAGATAGTAATGGTATATATTCAATATCTTCTCTGGAACCACAGTTCAAATATATCGCTATGATGACCTGCAGATTATATGGGAGAGAGGACACCACACATTTTTTCCTTCAGTGGGTACTGTCTGATAGTTTGACCAGTCAAGTTACATAGTATCGAGTGCAGAGGGAGAGCAGAAAGATTGCTTCATTCTTTATGTCCACGTATATCATGGATTCCATGTGTTTTTTGACACCTTTTCCCTTGATGAGTTGGAGCTGGACTCCATCGGAGGCTGAGCCCATCCACGTCTACCATTCAAAGTTGTGGGAAGACAACGCTTCAGATTTTGTGTATGAAATATTTAACTGGGTGATGGTATCGCTGCATGTCACTATCTTCGGCCACCTGCCACCCAGGATCTTAGACAGTATCGCGGTAAATTTGAGCAGTATAGCCGACTGGTACGTGGAAGCAGAATTTTCATATCTCAGGGTTTTCAGCGCTTATGTTCCTCTGAATGCCTTACCATTATTCATACCCGATAGGCTGGCTTGTCATGAGATTGCCAGACAAACCGTAATCGGTGGAATAAACAAGGAGCTTAAGGGATATTCTAAGAAGGTATGGCCACCTTTTCCTATTCATTTAAATTCCTATTCTTTGTTAGATTTCAGGCATGCTAAAGCTGAGGCAACATCCCTAGAGGACCTGAAATTGGTTCATGTCTAATTCAAAAAGCACGATCCATAAAGGGTCATAAGTAATCACTTAGACAGTTGCGGGCTTAAAAGGTTCAAGCATGAAAATTCACCCTCAGATGACATTTTCTGAGGCACGAGATCTTATGCTGAGGTTTTGGCTCGGATACAAGCCCTGGAACCCAAAGAGAGGGCCGATGTTTTAAAATTCCAAGAACATCAACGAAGTTTTCTTCCCCCAGTATTGCGGGGTGAGAATCCAATAACAATAGAGGTGCAGCAAAAAAAAGCCAAAGGCTCCAAAGATATAGCACCCAAACAAGAAAAACACCAGAACAGGGGAGAGCAAACTGAGAGTCTGAAACCAGAAATGAAAACTCTCGATCCGCCAAAAAAGCCGACTCCAGATGCCACTCTTGGCCAATCAGCTAAGTGAATTGGAAATCCCATCGTCTCCATTACTCCCTTACAGTCAACTAAGGGGAACATAGACGCAGGGTGGATTTTCAATGAAGAATTGAGACCTATAAGGATGGAAGAGCTTTCGCCAAATGAGTTCTTTTTGATAAAAAGAGAAAAGTTTTGGTAAAATGAGAATTCTATCAAGAAGAGGGATCAACGGCCAAGAAGTTCAAGGTGTTGACTGATGGGAAAGATATGAATAAGGAAGATTTCATGACAAAAATAGCCGAAACGTTAGGGGTGTATGCTATGGCAAACCAATTTTTAGTCGGGGTTTTAAAAAACCAGCTGAAGTGAAAAAATCGCATCATCAAAACCTTAGAAGCTAAGCTAGCCACAACAGAAGAAGCTGCTAAAGACCAGACAAACACAGGAATAAAAAAAGCAAGGATGGCCGATAAAAAGGAAATTGAGCTGCTCAAAGCTAAGCTCGAACAAGCACAGCTGGTAGCCCATAAAATCCCAGCCAGTTGGTAGCTCTATAATTTTCTCTATAGCTTGTTGAATCGAACAAGCAGAGTTGTATAACAAAATCCTAGCCAAGGTTAAACCGTCCCAACCCACAGCCAAAGTAACTTTCGTGGGGGATTTTGAACCAGATTTTGCACTTCTTTTGCGGGAAATAAGGGGAGCTACTCTAAACCGAATGCAAGATGACGTTGTAGAAATTGAGTCAAATATGATGTCTTCTAGTAAGTTAAAAGCTAAAGTAGAAGCGAGAAACTGAGAAACTAGATGCTTTAGAGAACAAGCAAGGTCGTCAGGATCTAATAGATACACAGATGACAAAGTAGACGATATGGCCAGGATAATTAAGGAGTTGTCTAATAAGATATCTAGGATGGAGCTAGAACAGGCCAAAGCTGATTCTTTCACCAAAAAGGATTTCAGGAGGAATCCCAATCCCCCAAACCAACAAAGACAGATAAAAAACGAAGATCAGAAAATACAAACTCCCCTAAAGAATGAAAATTTTATAGGAGGAAATGATCTCCAAGATTTCAGAGATTTAGATGATGATGTCACAAACTTGGGTGATGACTGCACACAACCTTATCTAACTAGAGAGGATTATGAAAAATCTCTAAACACTCAACAATCGTCTGTTGAAGGTGAAGAAAGAGATCATACTGACTTTTGTAGTTATCAAGAAGAAATCGATATGATAATGGCTGAGGTCCAACCTAGTTATAACTTGAGATCTAAGAGTAAGCCCATTTCAACCACTCAACCTAAGAAAATTCTCCCAAGAGGTCAAACTTATGAGCCTACCCTGGAAGAAACTATGTTACCTAACATCAAAGAAAAAGTAGTAAATGCGCAACAACTCGAAGTGGAGAAGGTTGAGACTCAAATCGAGGAAACCGAAGAAGCTAATACAAATACACCTTTAACCAAGATCATGAGTAATAAGGCAGTCCAGACAAACAAGTTGGAAAAGAAGGATTCGGAAGTCCCGGCTAGAGAAACAGACAAGGTAAGCAGAGTTTTCAGTTTCGAAAACGAGATAAATAAAATTAAGATACCAATTCCTCTAGTAGAGTTAGTGAAAAATCCAGTTTATCAGAAGCAGATTAGCAAAGTGACGGGCGTTTCAGAGCTAGAAAGCCAATCTGACGTTTTGAACCTGTAAGATGATAAACCCAACATCACTTTTGGTCCACATTTCGAAGGATCCAAAGACATTGTTGCTCCCTTTTATATCACCTTGAACGTGTACGATCAACTGCTACATAATTTCATGCTAGACTCTGGAGCCTCACATAACATGATGCCTAAAATTATTATGGACAGATTGGGCCTCCAGATCACTAGACCTTACAGAGATCTTTACTCAGTTGATTCGAGAAAAGTTAAGTGCGTGGGAATGATAAAGGATTTAGTAGTCACCCTGGCATAGGTCCCGGTTAAGAGCATCTTGATGGATGTGGTCATTGTTGATATTCCCCCCAAGTATGGCTTACTGTTGTCTAGGTCATGGGGAGCCAAGCTAGGGGGTTCTCTTCAACTGGATATGACATACGCCACAATTCCTATTTTTGGTGGGCAATTTACTCGGTTGTACAGGGAGACGAGGTTAGCATATACAGTAAGCGACCCTAAAAATCTGAACAATTTCCCTATTTACATTGCAGATCAAGATTTAGGAAATGGTATCTTATCTTTTGATGACGGTTTAGATGGTTGCACAGAGGAAAAAAATATAGAGCATGAAGAGTCAGGTAACATGACCGAGGATATGTGTAGCACCGGTATCTGGAAAATGTTTTTTGAAGGTGCCTTGTCATGCGAAGGAGTTGGTGCAGGAGTGTTTTTTGTGGCACCCGAAGAAAGGATAATTGTCCCTTTTTCTTACATACTACAATGTGATATAGATTATACTAGCAATGTATGTGAATATGAAGCCTTAGTCTTAGGATTAGAGGCTGCCAGGAGACTAAAAATAAAAAACCTAGAGGTATACGAAGATGCAGAGTTGATAGTCAAACAAATAAATCCGTAATACCAGGCCAAGCATCCCAGATTAAGATCATACAGAAATTGTGCCTGGGATCTAATGGAAAAAAAATTCTCGTCTGTAAATGTCCACTTCATCCGACGCACAGAAAACTTACAGGCTGATGCATTAGCTAAAGCAGCTTCAACTTTCACTCCTCCCACAACCTTTAAATTGAAGTATCACATAGAGATAAGACATGGACCATCTATACCGGATAATATCCAGCACTGGCAAGTTTTTGAGGATGATGAACAAATTAAGAAGTTTCTTGAAGTAGTAGGAGATTTTTCTGAAAATCATGTGGATCAAGAAAATCAGAATGACCAGATATGGATCATGCAAGAAGGGGAAGACCCTCAAGATTTCCAAGACAAAATCGCAAATCATCGCATGCTAGTCCTAAAAAATAACCAAATTTCGAAAGGACTGATCCCTCTGGAAAGACTGTTTGATCAAAACGACATACCTGTAAAATCTACCTTACAACCCCAACTAGAAGAGGTTGAGGACTGTGACATAGGAACCAATTCAGAGTCTAGGATGGTTAAAATATCTAAACTCCTCCCTCCTGAAATAAAAGGAAAATATAAGGACCTACTAAGACAATTTAAAGACGTTTTTGCCTGGTCTTACGACAAGTTAAGAACCTACGACACTACCGTGATCGATCACAAGACACCTCTAAAGCTTGAGGTCAAACCCTTTAGACAAAAACTTAGGCAAATCAACCCCATTTTATTGCCTGTGGTCGAGAGAGAAGTGAAGAAACTTTTAGAGGCGAAAATTATAGTACCTCTGAGATATTCCGACTAGGTGGCAAACCTCGTCCCGGTCAGAAAAAAGAGCGGGGAAATTAGACTGTGCATGGATTTCAAAAATCTAAACAAGTCCTCTCTTAAAGACAACTATCTGCTGCCTAAAATGGATCACATGATAGAAAAGGTAGTTGGGGCGAACAGAATGTCTATGATTGACAGTTTCTCTAGATATAATCAAATTTCCAGGAATGAACAAGATAAAGAAAAAACAGTTTTTACTACCCCTTGGGGTACGTTCATGTATGATAAAATGCCTTTCGGTTTGATGAATGCAGGAGCCACGTTCCAACGCACTATGGACATCGCTTTCGTCGGAGAGAGGGATAAGTTCATAGTCATATATCTCGATGATTTGACAGTTTTCTCCAAATCCGATGAAAAGCATTTGGTACATCTTAAACAAACATTCGAAAAATGCTGCAGGTTTGGTCTGTCCTTAAATCCCAAGAAATCACACTTCGCCATGCAAGAAGGTAAACTTTTGGGTCATATTGTATCTAGGGATGGAATTAAGATTGATCCTAAGAGGGTTGAAGCAACAGACACTATAAGAATTCCTAGAAATGTAAAAGAAAATCAATCTTTCTTAGGGAAAACAAATTTTTTACGAAGATTTATCCCAAATTTCGTTGAAATTGTAAAATTGATCACAGATATGCTGAAAAAGAACAGCGAAGTAAAGTGGACAACAGAGGCCAAAGCATCGTTCGCAAACATTAAGAAAGTCATAGTTGAGGCACCTGTGTTGGAAAGCCCCGATTATCTAAAAGAATTTCTTATTTTCTCATTTGCCTCCGAACACACGATTGTTGTGGTGCTCCTCCAAAAAAACGAAGAGGGTTTCGAACAGTCGATCGCCTTTTTCAGCAAGAGCCTCAGAGACGCAAAACTTAAATATGATATAATAGAAAAACAAACGTACGCCATGGTAAAAGCACTGAAGGCATTTAGAACATATGTATTACACTCCAAGATCATTGCGTACATGCCAACCAGTTCTATGAAAGATATTTGGTACAACCAGACATCGATGGGAAAAGAGGACGATGTCTTGCCAAGATTCAAGAATTTGATCTGGAAATCAAACCTACTAAACTGGTAAAGGGAAGGGGCTTGGCCAAACTAATGGCTGAATCGAATTGCAGATCTCTGGGTATAAACTGCCTGTAGGAATGTGAGGAAGACGTGAACATAAATGAGCTTGATGAGCAAACAAATACGATTAAGATCGAAGAGAAGTTCATATCATCAGAATGGTACAAAAACATAGTATC
Organism: Picea engelmannii; assembly: GCA_009831015.1. Classification (NCBI taxonomy): domain Eukaryota; kingdom Viridiplantae; phylum Streptophyta; class Pinopsida; order Pinales; family Pinaceae; genus Picea; species Picea engelmannii. The sequence continues at coordinate 174,634 of ML802182.1, read as the reverse complement.
CTACCTACTGACTCTAAAATGCTCGAATAAACTATCACCATCAAAGGCCAGGACTTTAAATCTTCATGCGGTTAAGTATTGCATTGCCAAAAATCAACTATATTGGAAAGACCCACTCGGTTTCTTGTTAATCTGCTTAGTCGAATCGGAAACAGAAAGGGTTATAAGTGAATTTCACGAAGGAGTGTATGGAGGACATCATGCTTGGAGGGCCAAAGCTTACAAAATTATGAGAGTTGGGTATTACTGGCCAAAACTTTTCTCTGACGTCAACGCCAAGGTCTGAGCTTGTAACCCTTGTCAACTATTTGTAGGCAAACAAAAACTCCTGGTGCTACCTTTGGTTCCGGTCAAAACTGAAGCCCCTTTTCAACAATGGAAGCTAGATTTTATAGGCAAGATTAATCCACATTCTAGCGCCCAACACAAGTGGATCTTAACTTCCACAGACTACTTTACTAAATGGGTGGAAGCTATTCCAACCAAAAGGGCAACTGACTCGGTGGTAATAGATTTCTTAGAAGACAATATTTTGTCAAGATTTGGATGCCCCCGAAAGATAGTCACAGATAATGCCCAAGCCTTCAAATCTATGGATATGATCAGCTTCTGCCAAAAGTATAATATCGTTCTTGGCCATTCCACAACATATTACCCTCAAGGAAATGGACTGGCTGAGTCGTCTAACAAGAGCCTGATCAATATAATTAAGAAAGTGTTGGATGAAAACAAAAGGTCTTGGCATGTGCATTTAAAGTACGCCTTGTGGGAGAATCGCATAGGCACTAAAAAGTCTATCGGCATTACCCCTTTCCAGATGGTATATGGGATACATGTGGTGCTACCTATAAATCTAGCACCCCTCGTGATGAAATTGTGGCAAGATCAGAAAGAAGAACCTAATCATGTCGCCAGGAGGATAAATGAACTAATCAAGGTTCAATAGCACAGGGTCGAAGTAGATGAAAGGTTGCAGAAGTACCAAGACAACATGAAGGCATTATTCGAATGTAGGGCAAAGGACAGAGACTTCCTCCCATGTGATTTAGTATTAAGGTGGGATGCAAGGAGGGAAGAAGCAGTGAAACATGGCAAATTCGATCACATCTGGTATGGTCCATTCAGAGTCTCGGCTCTCGAAGGAAAAAATTCTTTCCTACTAGAGAATCTAGACGATGAAATCTTCAACGCCC
>ML802182.1:130053-173374 GCA_009831015.1 Picea engelmannii | reverse complement strand
TGTATATATTTATATATAGAATTTTTCATATATATATATATATATAGATAGATAGATATTTCATTGCACATTGCTATTTCGATTTTCTTTTCCTTTCGTAAATTTTTGACACCTTTAAAAAAGCCTCGATAACCTTCATATTTGCCTTTTTACAAGTTTCCAGCTGCAAACAAAATGAGTAGGAGAAGTAAACAGAAAGTCGTGTATCGGAAAATCAATTGGCTTAAAGAGGTGATAAAAAAGATTTTTTGATATTTTGGAAAGAAAATGAAATGATAAGGTAAAGGTGAGATTTCCTAAAAGACTTGTTTTGAAGGGCTATCAAAGAAAACCAAGATAACCTCATAAGATACAACAACATCGTCTGAACTAATAAATAAAAGAACATTTCCATGGTTAATCGTTTACGAAAGAATAAGAGGAAATAAACAAGTCACTCAAAGTAAAGCGCCCTCAAAAAAGATTTTCAAGAGTCAGTTTTGATTTTTTGACCTTTGTTTTTCAGTTTATAGATCTCTATCTGTCACCCTTTTCTGTTTTTGGGTATACCTTTGAAAAGCCAGCATCTTTCCGGTTTAGCATATGTAGGGAGAAGCGATTATGTTTTAACCTCGAGAGCTTCAAAGAAGATTGTGAAAAGTAAGCTAGTCTTCACAACTCCTCGGTCCCTTACTAAACAAAGTGACGCTTAAGTGATCCTGACTTTTCTAGGTTTTTCAACAGTTTCGGAAGATTGAGGCTTGCTCAAATAGGAAACTCCACAAATTATTTTTTCCCTTTCTCCCTGCGAACGAAGGTGTTGTGAAAGTTAAGGAAAGGTTGGTACCGAGTAATCAAAGTAAGTTGACAGACCTATAATGAAAAATATTACACAGATATCAGCCCTCATACAAATTGATTACCCCCATCTTCGCGCTCTAAAAAAGAAAATTATAAGACAGGTGATGAAAGGAAATTCAGAAATGATTGCCTCCATCTAGTCCAAAAGATGATGAAAGAAAATTCAGAAATGATTTCCCTCGTCTCAGTATTTAAATGCATAAATATATTCCGAAGTGGTGAAAGGAAATTCAGTAAAAAGGGCCAGATAACTTCACCGGGGTACTGAACAGGCTCACTAGCAGTGAAGCAATATCTGAGGTATCTGTAAGGCTGTTATAAATGAATATCACTCTACTCTGGTAACCAATTATTTTTAAAACATGATCTACATCTCAAGTTCAGACAGGGCTTCCTGATTAAAAACATATAATTTTCTTCTTTTGATGCAATCTGATAGCCACAAGATCTGTTGGGTCTCCTAGAACTGTTTTGATTGTCTTAATGCAGACCTAAATTCAGTAATGGGAAGGAGAAGGTTGTGAAGGGGACTACAGCTGAATTTAAAAAGTACCTGAGTTTTGAAAATCTTTTCAAAAGTAAAAAACAAAGTCCTTTTCCCCTTTGGTATCCTATTCTAAGGAACATTTTCGTTGGATTAAAGCCATTGACTCCATTTACCCAATATAGGCACATGGTCTACTGTTCTTCTCGTATTGCAGGAAAACGGGATCCCTAGTTGGAGCCTATGTTGGAGCCGCCTTTGTTTTTTTAGCCTGTTTAAAATTTCATATCTTAATGCTTGAAATCGAAAGCTGGTTTTCATATTTTCCTTTATTTTTCCCAAAATCTCAGTAGTCTCATCACACAAACACCGACGGTTATCATACTTTTGTAAGATTTATTTTTGTTTTTTTTTTATCGTTTAAACGATTCTCTCCTTTTTACCTCGGGATGTCACATGTCGAGAGTTATAGATCACGTAGTTTATAAGTCCCAAGGGGCGAAACAACGAACTAGTTTTAAAAAGTTTACCCAGATCATTACCAGAGTAAAAATACTCTAAACCGCAGCTAAGCATCATCGAGATTTTGTGTCTCGGCGTTTGCTAGCTCCAAAAGTCTTATCGTCGTAACCCTGGTAGCTGAAACCGTGAGATTCTTGTTTTAGTAACCTGGGTTAATGTTAAAGGTAAAAAGTTTAGCCGCGGTTAAGCTCTTTCGGGAATTCGCAACTCGGCATGTTTTCCCTCAAAAGTTATACCTTTGAAACCCCGAGTCACGAAGTTGCGATATAAATATAAACGTAATTAATTAAACACTTAATCCGGTTTTGTCTTTCTTTTTAATTAGATCATATCATCACAATCTCGCGATTTCGTAACTCGGCATACGAGCCTCCCAAGAGCTATACCTTCGAAGTCGCGATATAAATAAAACGTGATTAATTAAACACTTAATCCTCGTTACGTTTTGTATTAACCAAAGCTAATTGTCGCAATCTCGAGTTTTAGAGGTGTAAAGGGTTAAAGTGAAAACTCCCGATGAGGCAAATGCCGAAAGATTAATTAACATTTAAAAAAGCCTAATTAATTAAGCTAAGCCAACATTTCCATTGTTTTAATACGAAAATTAATATGCACAGTCTTCGAGGCAATTTTAAACTTTCTTTGTGCCAACTTGCATTACGAACTGTCAAAATTTATGACATTAATTAGAAATGAGGCGGTTTGACAAGTAAGGGTTTGGTTTTTATTGCTAAATTTATATTTAAGAACGATTTGACTGTTCTGTCCCTAAGGATGACCTAGTTTTAAATAGTCGAAGACATGGATCTTTTATTTGTTGTCTCAAATTTCATTTCTATTCTACGCAGAGCCAACTTTTCGCGAGTGAACTAATTTCTGTATGTATACATATTTTTATCGCAGGAGAGCTAAAGTAGAATCCCCCGCCATGGCCCTGCAAAAAGTGTCTAAAGCCACTGTTGAGGTTTCAGGACAAGGTTCAGACAACGTTTCTGATACTTCACCTCGAAGTGTCGACTCTGTCAGGACCTGGTCATATATTTCTGAGGTTCTATAGTCTAAATTGGTTGATGTTTCAGATGATTCCGGTGAAAATGAAAAAGACGACCTGATCACCAAGTATAAGATCGTTATCTAGGCTCAAATGCATAAAGTAGCGGCTAGGCCACGTCTTCTTCCTTACTATGATATGGTCTGGTGGGCATTAGACCATGTAGATATACCAACCAGAACCATCGTCAATGAGTAGAGGGTCACCATTGGGACTTTCAGACCCGAACAATTGTAGGCTATGTACAAGTTGACAGCTGTGTCAGACTTTGTTTACAATGCCGAATTCCTGGAGAATTTTAAACAGAAGGAATGTGTGCAATACGACAAGACTATGTCTGGTTTAATCAAAGATTGGGTTTCACACCCTGTGAAGTTCAGGGAAGACAGTAATGGTATATATTCAATAGCTTCTCTGGAACCACAATTCAAATATATCACTATGATGACCTGCAGATTATATGGGAGAGAGGACACCACAAATTTTTTCCTTCAGTGGGTGCCTCTAATTCACACGGTCGTCGAAGGTTGTTCCTTCGATTGGGCTAAACTATTGTCTGGTAGTTTGACTAGTCATGTTACAGAGTATCGAGCGCAAAGGGAGAGCAGAAAGATTGCTTCATTCTTTATTTTCGCGTATATCATGGATGCCGTGTGTTTTCTGACACCTTTTCCCTTGATGAGTTGGAGTTGGACTCCATCGGAAGCTGAGCCCATCCACGTCTACCATTCAAAGCTGTGGGAAGACAAAGCTTTAGATTTTGTGTATGAAATCTTTAACTGGGTGATGGTACCACTGCATGTCACTATCTTCGGCCACCCACCACCCAGGATCTTAGATAGTATCGTGGTAAATCTGAACAGTATAGACGACTGGTACATGGAAGCAGAATTTTCATATCTCAGGGTTTTCGGCGCTTCTCTTCCTCTGAATGCCTTACCATTATTCATACCTGATAGGTTGGTTTGCCGTGAGATTTCCAGACAAACCGTAATCGGTGGCGTAAGCAAGGAGCTTAAGGGATATTCTAAGAAGGTATGGCCACCTTTTCCTATTCATTTAAATTCCTATTCTTTGTTATATTTTGGGCATGCTAAAGCTGAGTCAGCAGCCCTGGAGGACCTGAAATTGGTTCATGTCAAATTCAAAAAGCACGATCCACAAAGGGTTGTAAGTAATCACTTAGCCAGTTGCGGGCTTAAAAGGTTTGAGCATGAAAATTCACCCTTGGATGACATTTTTCGAGGCACGAGATCTTATGTCGAGGTTTTGGCTCGAATACAAGCCCTGGCACCCAAAGAGAGGGTCGATGTTTTAAAATTCCAAGAACATCGACAGAGTTGTCTTCCCCCAGTATTGCGAGGTGAGAATCCAATAATAGCATAGGTGCAGTAAAAAGAAGCTGAAGGCTTTAAAGATACAGCACACAGACAAGAAAAACACCAGGACAGGGGAGAGAAAAATGGGAGTTTGAAACCAGAAATGAAAACTCCCGATCTTCCGAAAAAGTCGACTCCAGATGCCACTCCTGGCCAATCAGCTAAGCAAATCGGAAATCCCATCGCCTCCATTACTCCCTTACAGTCAACTAAGGGGAACATAGATGCAGGGTGGATTTTCAATGAAGAATTGAGACCTATAAGGATGCAAGAGCTTCCGCCAAATGAGTTCTTTTTTGATAAAAAGAGAAAAGTTGTGGTGAAAAGAGAATTCTATTAAGAAGAGGGATCAAAGACCAAGAAGTTCAAGTTGTTGACTGATGGGAAAGATATGAAGAAGGAAGAATTCGCGACAGAAATAGCCGGAACGTTAGGGGCGTATGCTACGGCAAACCAATTTTCAGTTGGGGTTTTGAAAAATCACCTGAAGCGAAAAAATTGCCTCATCAAAACCTTAGAAGCTAAACTAGCCATAGCAGAAGAAGCTGCTAAAGACCAGGCAAACATAGGAATAGAACAAGCAAGGATGGCCGATAAAAAATAAATTGAGCTGCTCAAAGCTAAGCTCGAACAAGCAGAGATGGTAGCTTAGACCAGTCAAATACAGGTAAGCCAACAAAGAGACTTGATATGGCAGCTACAGGTTAGATTAGGGTTCACTGAAAGCCAAGTTATAAATATCGAGATATTCCAGTCCCAAGTTATGGAGATTCGGAGCAGGATTTCTGCAGCCCAGCGAAGTTTACTTGCCAAGGTAGAGACGATTTGGGAAAATTGTCTGCTTATTGATCAAGTATTAGAAAACTTATTTGTCAGAGAGAGAGAAGTTGGAGCAGCTTGGGTCGCATTTCAAGAGGCTGTAATAGCTACAACAAACAGGGAATTGGGAAAAAGTTCCAAGTTTTCCATTTTGGAACAGACCCGAGATAATATTTTGTTGAAAGAATGGGAACACAGCATATCAGAAGGCAAATTGCAAGCCAAGAAAGTAAGGAAATCCTGTGAAGAGGCTTTCGGTTCTATAGATGGAAATTTGTTAGGCATTGATAGCGAGAGTAATGCTGAGACACTAAGCCAAATGAATATGGAAAAACTCTCACTTGATATAAATGAGAAAGAAGAAAGAGATTCAGCCAAAGTCTCACAAGTAACTCTAGCAGACATAGTTCAAATAGATAAATGGATTATTAAACCAACTGTGCAATTGTGCGCTATCGACACCCTAGACCAACAGATGGAAGAAAGGTTGCCGCAATTAGTCAGATATTGTTACATTTTTTAGGCCAATTGTCAAGCAGAACCTTCAAGGTTGATATCGCAGCTGGTGGAAAAATGTGTCACTTGTACCGAGCATGCGAGAGGGAAAGCTTCTGGTACCAAATAAAGACAGAGGATAAAGAAATGAAACGATTGATCTCCTTCTCGTTGTAACTGAAAATCCTGGAACGATTGGGATTCCATCATATGTAAATTTGTATAAATATACAATAGAAGGAAGGAACAAAGGGCTGGACCTTTTTGGGTCAATTGTAATAGAGATTTTCTCCCTTGAGAGTTAATATAAAGCAAATCCGAAGATTCTCAATTCCGTCACGACTGTGTTATAAGTTTGTTTCCTTGTATCTCATGTTTATTTTCATTTCACATATTTATATGATGAATGTTTCGCTATAATTTAGTACAACCTCTATTATAGTGAATGAACTTTAGTTTTCTATATTGTTTACCATTTTTCCTCTGTACCGGCTATCAGTAGGTATAAGACCAGTGAACACTTTAGATTTCTATATATATTTTATGCTTCATCAGATTATTTCTTTATCTTTTTTCTTTCTCTGTTTATAAGTGAGATTCTCCCTTGATAGGAGCCTTACCTAATAGACAGCTTAATGTTTTCTTACACCTCACACACATTTATTAAAATATAACTCAGTTATGGGAAAGGGCCTTGGTTTGTACCCTATTTTCACTACTGGAGATATAAACTCTCCTTTATACAACCGAAATCGAGACAACATCTAAAAAGTTCTACTATTTTCTTGTCATTATGTTCCTCTATGACTGTCCCTGTGACAAGACAGCCTAATATCGAACCTAGACAATCAGATCAAACACATATTTCCTTGAACCTTTTTGATACTATTATTAAAATAGCCACTACACGGGTAGAACTTGAACATTCATGGGCAACGATTGAAAGGGACATAAACATCCAGGAACAATTGGAAGCTAGGCAACGACAACTTAGAAATCATCCCTAGTTTCCCCTGTCGAAGGTTGACATTTCTTTCTTTTCTACCCCTTACTCACTTTCGGATGCCTAGACACTATACTTCTAAGCCTTAAGTACAGACTCTGGAACTACAAATGCTATGAAAATGATGCGTACACTTGGAAATACATTACTTAATCTTCAACAAATGTCTACTCAACAAGCAGTCCACATTGCACTTTCCCTGCCTCTAAATTGTAGTTCAAGGAAATGTATCTTTATAAACATATCTCCACTTGAGAAACACACATTTGTTCTTAAACCACCGTCTTTGCTACGAAAAGAGCCTGATAATTCAAATGACGTGATATATCTCTCTATTATTGATTATTACCTCCAACGTCCATCTCCTATTAATCATATCTGCTTAGCAGAGTTCATATCACATTACAAAAAAAATGGTACACCCATATCTAAAAGAAAAAAAACAAATGTAATACGCTTTGTCAAATACAACAAACACACTGACTATGAAAACTATTGTAGAGAAAAACTATTGCTGTACATTCCATTTAATAAATAAAAAAACACATTAAAACATAACTTCCCTACATGGGAAGATGCATGTATTTCTTATGAGACTACAGTACAAACCAATGAATTTAGATTTACATACAATGTTAATCCAACATGGGGTGATTTAGAAAGTGCATTTCATGAACTAGAAAACCCTGACAATTTTGACGAGACATTGACAAATCATAAAACAACTAGAACTCTTTGTGAGTCCTATGACTTGCAAGCAGAATTTCCTTGTCCTCGAGTAGCCACCATTGAAAAATGTATCAATCTTGAATTTCAAGTCACAAAACATCCTTTCTTTATTGAAAATAATGAATACTACAGAGTCAGATGACTGTTAAATCGATAACAACAAGCAATTCTAAAGGACATTGCAGTTAAAAAATGCTTAAACATGCACACTCATGTGCACTTGTTCCTTACAGGCGGGGCAGGAATAGGTAAGACATTCACAACAAAAGCACTATTCCAAATGTTAGATACCTTGTCTAAGATTTATGACAAGCTACAACTTGTCTTCATAGATGAGGCATCTTTGATTGGAAGTCACTTCTTATATTCCATTGAAAACCGACTTAGAACCATAAAACATGTGCACACCAAATACTTTGGGGACATTAACATGATATTTTGTGGGGATCTTTACCAAGCGCAACCCATCCAAGATTCTTTGATATTTGAACAACCTATGGTCAATATGAAAACAGTGACACATGACTTCTGGAAAGACAATATAAAATTCTTTGAGTTACATACTACAATGCGCCAGACAGATGAAACATTTATTGCAATTATGAATAGAATGTAGACAAACAGCCAAACATATGATGACTTAGCATATATCAATTCAAGGTGCATGCAACCTGCACCAACAGACCCAAGCTTCCCTTACTTGTTCTACATGAATAGGGATGTTGCAATGCATAACAGGTACATGTTATCGCTCATTCATGGTGATGATATCATCGTCAATTCAATTGACCTTGAAGAAGACAACCATGGAAATGTAACATGTCATAAACATACAACCACTTTTCCTTTGCAACTTGTCCTAAAATTAGACATGCTAGTTGAAATATATGCCTACAACTACGATTCACAGGATGGCTTGGTGAATGGTGCAGATGGAATACTCAAAGATTATACCAAAATAGAAAAAGTCGATGTCCTATGGATTAAGTTCCATGAGCCACATATTGGCCACCGACATGCAAACAAGTTAGCTTATCTATATAATTCAAACACTGTGTGCGATTAGACACTTATCCTACGAAAAACAAAACCAGTATCGACATCGACAAAGATAGGTCCACTGAATATTCGAAAACAATTTCCAATTAAACTTCCATGTGCACGTACAGTCCATAGATCACAAGGGATAACACTTGATAGTGTTGCGTTCAACCCTGTTGGAATTCGAATACATGGACTTGTATACACAACACTGTCCCATGTCAAAAGTATAGACTCCTTGTATTTACTAAGCTCTCTTACAAAAGTTAACTTCAAATTTAAACATAAGTTTGATATTGAGATGCAACGCCTTGGGACTAGAGTAAAATGGCATCTACAATATGATTACCAATCCATACAAACAAACTCATCTGTATCAATTCTCTCATTTAATATGCACATCCTACATGCACATACCGATTATATACTCAATGAATATGACACAATGCAATTCGATATTCTGTGCTTGCAGGAAACATACATGACAGTATGCATGCAAAACAAGCAATTTCCAAATCACAATTGCATATCAAGTTACATTACACATGGGGTGATGATATTAGTGAAAAAACAACTAACAATTTTGGAGCATATGCATTTCAAAGAAAAGAATGTTGAGATGGTGCTGGCAAAAGTAATTTTCCATGAATCAGAATTTACAATACTGAATCTCTATGTTGCTCTGCATGCAACATTGTCCAACATACTAAATTTTATTTCAAATGCATTAGAGAATTTACATTTGAATGAAACCATTATCATTATAGAAGACTTCAATATTGACATGCTACAAAATAATGCCAAAACAAAAGAATTGGAAACCTACATGTGCAGTTACAATCTCCGCTTTCTTTTGGATAAGATAAACCATGTACAAAACACACTTATTGACCATGTATGGTCAAAAGTTCCTATTTCACAATACAACCTCTTTGTCTTAGAAACATATTGGTCTGATCACGATACAATTAGTATTATACTTGAATTATGAAATATACATCAAGCATATTACAAAATCATATTTCTATGTCTCAAAGCATATATGGCTAACTTGTTGCACAAAACCAAATTATTCAGCTAGAATAATCCAAATTCTTATTTTTTCTTGGTTTGTAATTGATTTTGGACAGAAAAGAAATTCTATATAGACACAGACATGGCTCAAGAAAAAAAAACGGTACATGCTTCTAACACTATCTGTTACTCTATTCCTTTGATTCTAGTTTACTATATGTACATATTCCTTGTTTTTTCCTTACATACCAACATACATTCATGTTCATTGTGTTTTGTACTTTCCTTCATTGAAACAAACAGAAAAACTGGACAAGACAAAGAACTCTTAACCATAAATGTAGAAGAAGACATACAAAGGTGCATACTTCTACCCATATTCCATATCCAATTGTTTTTCATTTATTCTATGTATATTTATTCTACTGATTTGCATCTCTTTTTGTTTTTTTTCTTAGATACTGCATATCTTCCTATATATTAACTTATCTTCATGTCAATTGTATTTTCTGTGTTTCTACCTTGAAATAAATAAAATTATATTCCATCATTTTTACGTGTGTTCCTACGTAGCAACTTTTCTTCATGTCCATTGTATTCTCTGCATTGCTACATTGAAAAAAAAAAAAAAAACTAATTGAACACAAGGATGAATCCTTATGTGCCATAGCTGAGGAAGCTGGAATAAAATCTTCCAAAAGGTATGCCAACAGTAGTACCAAATCAAATACAATGCATGTGCCTAATGTACATCCATATTAATTATGAACAATATACAATGTGTATGCATATTTGTTTGTTGTGATGTTCGATGTACACATGTTTCTATCAAAAAAAGTTTGACAAGTGACATGGGCATGAGTATTCAATTATCGCAAACATCAACACAACGATAATGCCAAAGGTAAAGATTCATAGATTATGCTCTTTCTATGTTTAGAAAACAAATATCCTCAGTTATTTATTCTATTATGCCATGGTAAATATGTTTATGTCATTTACAACACATTTTTTTTAGTTCACAAGAACTATCAACAAGTACAAGTGAAACGTCCAACATAGTGCAAGGTCGAGAGACTAAGAGGTATAGTTACAAAACTCTAATATGCATACTTTATCCAAATTGTACATATATTAAAGCTTGTCATATTTGAGAATATGCTTGCATATAAGAATGTATATTTTGTCTATTGCTTATGGGTTTGAGCAAATGTTTCCAGCTAAAAACACCCTTCAATTTGGAACATGGTTTACATTTGGGTCACCAAAAATACTATTAAAATAAAATAATATGAATAATATTGAAATAAATATAAACGTCTCTTTAAACTTGAACCGGAGTGTTTCGAGGTCCAAGTATATTTCATAGTTGAGAATGTTTTTCCCGTAGTTAATGTGTTTCTATCGCTTGATAATTATCAGAATAAGTGTTGTTGTGTGAGGGATAAAGTTATTTTCTCCCTTTCTTTTCCCTCTTCTATAAATACCCATTTTTCCCTTTCCTTCTTCCCCTCTATTATCTCTTCCTGGTTCAATACTTAGCCGCATTTCTATGATCACGACTTCCCAGGGTGGCGGGATGAAAAATCCTCATATCCATCTATATCCTTACATCAAGTGTCCGACCAACCACCATTCCTTTCTATACTTATCTAATTTTATGACTGCGGGTTCCCATGTTGGTGCTATCAAACTCTCATACCCGTGTTTCATGATATACATCTTACACCTAAAACTTTCATGATCTACAATTCAACCCAAGACTCCTCAAACTCACAAGCCTCACTCTACCTAGGATGATTCCATCTGACCTGGCCCCGCCTTTCCATACTTAGTCAATTCCCCAAAGTTTTGCGAGTTCACAAAAGTTTCAAAGCATTTTTCACTCCCCTCCATCCCTGCCACCTTCGCCCCTTACCAATGCACATTAATTATTATTTTACTAGTGACAACTCACCACACAGGTTCAAAAACATTGACATTAATAAGCGGAAAGCTCGAGGACATCTCCCATTAAAAATAATTAATGGGATAATATTATGGGATCTGATGATTTTTTTGTGTTGATCTTGAATTGGAAAAAAAATGGTGGTTGTGCCATAATATTGTGCATATATTCCAGCTTGTCATATTTGAGAATATGCTTGCATATGAAAATGTTGAGTCAAACATTTTGTCTATTGTTTATGCGTTTGAGCAAAATCTGCAAGCCGAAAACACCCTTCAAATTGGAACATGGTTTACATTTGGGCCACAAAAATACTATTAAAACAAAATAATATGAATAGTATTGAAATAAATATAAACAAATTATCTTTAAACTTGAACATGAGTTTGTCAAGCTCCAAGTATATTCCATAGCTGAGAATGTTTTTCACATAGTTAATGTTTATGGTTGCGGGTTCCCAGGTTTTCACTATCGAACTCTCATGGCCTGTGTTCTGTGATATACATCTTGCACCCAAAACTTCCGTGATCTACAATTCGACTCCAGACTCCTCGAACTCACAAGCTTCACTCTACCTACGATGAGTCTATCTGAGTCTGTCTGACCACCCTACCTTTCCATACTTAGTCGATTCTTCACCTCCTGTTGTCACAGATCCACGAGTTCGTGGACTCTCGGGTTCACAAAAGTTTGAAAGCATTTGTCACTCTCGTCCATCCCCACCACCTTTGCACACTTCCCAGAGCACATTAATTACGCTTTTATTAGTGACAAATCACCACACATGTTCGAAAAGATTGGCATTAATGAGCGAAAGGCTCGAGGACATATCCCATTAAAATGCATTAAAAGAATATTTATGGGAGATTATATTATCATCCTCCAGTGTTCATTTTAAATACTATCGAGACACAATTACTATCACATGTTGCAATACAAACAAATCTTCATCAAAGAATTATCTTTTCTCACAGGCACCCCAGATGCACCCTAGTCGCCTGAACTGACCAATAACTCAATCTACCAAATCAACCTCCCTATTATTAAATTGGCAGAGGTGAATATTATGGGATCTGAATTTTTTTTTTTGTGGATATTGAACTGGGAAAAATTGTTATTTATTTTAGTTTTTTTAAGGCATTACACCCTGCCTTTCCATACTTAATTGATTATTCACCTCATGTTGTCACAGATTCACGGGTTCCTAGGCTCCCAGGTTCACAAAAGTTTAAAGCATTTTTCGCTCTCATCCATCCCCGCTACCTTTGTGCCCTTCCCAATGCACATTAATCATTATTTTATTAGTGACAAATCACCACATGGATTTGAAAATATTGGCATTAATAAGCGAAAAGGTCGAGGAAATCTCCCATTAAAACACATTAAACCAATATTTACGGTAGATTATATTATCATCCTCCAGCATTCATTTTAAATACTATCAGAAGCAAAAGAATGTTCTCATCACCTTATATCTGCAGCTCAACAACATTTCTGTGGAGGTACGTTAAATATTTTTGGGTGCGAGGACAAAGTTTTCAATGGTCCAGAGCTTATTACTACTACTCATCCCCTTCTACCCAGAAGGAAGTTATCTGGATGTATGGAATTGCTCGAGCAGGTTGTGTCCGTGAATTTTTTTACTGTAAGGAGTTGGTCACCTGGTGCGTCAAAAATTATATTCTGAACCAGTGGATTATCCAATTGCGAGACCATTCTCGAGTCTCCTATCGCCTCAAGTATTTTGAAAGATGTTAATACTTCTTGAGCCAATGATTACTTTCAAGGGAGAGGATTGTAGGGAGTTCTTAATGAAGCATGATAAAGGATTGGACCTCTTATCGGAGTTCTTAGAGGACCCAACGGCCGTCCCTGAGGACGTCACCAGATTACAGGTTAGTGCATTCAAAAACCCTCTCTGGGAAGTTGCATGGATTTTCACAAGGATAACGAGACAAGAAAGTACAACCAACATCTCTTAGATGATTTTGTATATTTTATATTTTACGGTGAAGGAACAAGCCATCTTCGATTAGGGCAAGTTGATTTCCATTGAAATCTCTTCCCAATTATTGCAATACAAAAGCCAAAAGAAATTATTTATGTCATCTTATTTAATTTTTGCGATAGCGCATTTCTATCCATTCCCCATATTATCTTTGTATAAGAAGGTAAACTACGAATTTGACCTAGTAACCTTCTGGTACTAGACATTATGGAGACACAAGGCCTCCCAACATTTTTATGAAGTCTTTAATGATTTTGTCTTAGTTTTTAAAGGGTTGATATTTGGAAAGGATTTTCCCCGAATCTCTGACTAGGTGAGCAAGTTCCTGGATAGGAAGGGTACACTAGAACAAATGGAGAACTATAATGTTATAAGGATTTTTGGATCCAAAGAAAGTCCTTCCTTCCTTCCATGTCACATATCTGAAACAATGTTTCTTGCTAAGATAGCAAGGCAATACACCTACTGGTTGCATTTTTTCCATGAAAAGAGAAAAAATCAATTCATGCCTCTGCTTTGGAAATTCGAGGGTTTCATACTCAAAAATATGAACAAGATTGAGAAATTTGCGAGCCACTTCCACAGCCTCAATTTGAAATACGTTGAAAAAGTAAAAGGGTTCAACCCTAATGGTATTTTTGTAGAACACTTGTTGGTTGTCAGTTTCAGCAGTTCTTTCATTAACATTATCCTCAATGAAGACGAAGATAATCCCTTAGGCAGTCTTTCTCTTGACATCGACGACCTAGAGACAATACTCACCACCAATGATTCGTACAAGAAAAAATGAAAAGGTTCAGGTGAGAAAAATGCCCAATCCTTGACTGCCACACCCAAGACTACAACATCTCGGAGCAACGCTCCAACGGCCTATTCAAGTAAGAAAGTCACACACAGTTCTTCAGGCAGAGGAGGAGATAATAACCCTCCCTCTGGAAAAATTTAAATTTCTCATAAACTTCCCGCGAGAAAAAAATGAAAAAAAAATGTGGGAAGAGGAGGGACCGAGGAGAAAAAGTCATATCCACGATCTCTGCCTCGAAGATATGGAACTAGAAATTGACATTAGCAATTTTTTCCCCAAAAACGACTAGCTAGAGAGCACTGCTCCCCAAAACCCTCAGATGGAAATAATTGGGACCGATACCTTCGATGAAGAAGAGTCTTTTGCATTTCAAAGCATTGTTTTTTACAGTGAATTCAAAAGATTGGTTATTGAAAAGAGAGATGTAAATAATAAGAAAGGGAAATCTTGTTTAGATATTAACCTACAAAACATGTGCCCTTCCCAGATCTCCCGGATACACCAAGAAACTAGATATTCTCTTGACAACTCTATTAACGGTATTGAAGCGAAGAAAGTCAGCTTAAAGGAGCGAATCAAAGAATTGGAGGGAACTATAATTCCCCTTCCACTGTTGGATAGTCCTTTAGCAATGATCGAGCCTACCACACCTGCGAAAAAGTTAAAAGGATCAACAAGCCTTCTCACATCAGCCTGAGACTATGTGGAAAAGAATATAAAGAGAAGAATGGAATTAATAACAGAAGCTTGGGAGATGTCAAAGAGTATGGTCTCTTTTGGAACAAGAGCGCATGTTTTTCATGAGTATATGCAAGAATATTTGAAAAACGAGAAAGGTTTCAACCTCAATGAAGTTGTACCATTTGGTGTTAAAGTTACCAGTATGACAGAATTGAGACAAAGAGAGGAGGATCTCCCTTCCCCGGATCGAATAAACCAACTATATGCATGCTAGAAAGAAAAGGTTAAAAACCTGATGATATCATTCAATCATGTAGTCAGGCCATATCTAGAAGAGACAAACTATTCAAGAAGCTTACTGAGATAGATCTAGTTGGTAACACCAATGAAGTCCAAGACCCAAAATTGATATTCAACTCATTTTTTTAACCAAGAAAGCATTTGATGAACAATTTGAGATCTATAAAGGACTGTCATTTGAAAAATTCTATGGAATTCTTGAATATGGTGAAGATGATGTGAAAAACTGGCTAGTTGATTATTCAATTAAAAAACAAGATATTGAAGAAGCATTGAACAACATCTCTATTGATCTAAGGGACTTGGAAAGTGAAATCTTCAATATAAAAATCTGGCATGAAATCAACGTGGCACCCATGAGGAGCTACATCAAGGAGTGGTTCAAAAAGGTTGTCGACAAGGTTACCAATGAATAACAAAGGATGCTTGAGACAGTTCCCATAACCGCTGAAGAAAACCATAAAAGGACATCAACGAGCGAATGACAACGCATGAGATACCATCATAGTAATTTCATACTGATCACATTCTTCTGTCTTTGTCAATGTCTTCATACAGTTACTCTACCTCTTTAAATAGAAAGGTTTAACCAAGGATTGACAATTTTTTCTTTCTTCTTGCCAGGTCTTGTTGTCTTCCATCGCCCACTTTTTTCTTTCTACACGCTTGATTCTTGTATATATTTTCTTTATGGTCTACGGGAGCCCCAATCCTAGTCATTACGGAAAACACATTTACATTTCAGAAAATATGTACTGAACTATATATTTTTTTACAAATTCCAAGAGAGTTATTTTGGGAAATAATCTCAACTGTATTTTGTAACCCAGTTTATCTGAATATAAAATATTTGAGGTTATTGTATCATTATATTTTTTTTGTTGCCCATGTATCACAATGTCAAAGTTCTCTTCTGCATGCCAATCATTTTCTTTTAATTTTTATGTGATCAGATATCATTAGCCCTGCTATGATGGATGTGAGCAAGTGCATCTCCTGGTCCATTCACAAGAATTCTCTTTTTACAATAAAATTTAAAAACATCTTCTATTTTCTGTTATATCTATTTTACTTTCATTGAGGCACTTCTCTAAAGGTCCCACATTTTACAAATTTATGGTGTTTTACAATGTTTAACATTGCTTTATTGAATTTTGTAATCTTAGAAAAAGTTTAAATAATTGTTCGTCGATACATATTAGTTAGCATGTTGAGTGCAAATTTATGGTGTTTTTCAATGTTTAGTATTGTTTTTTTGAATTTTGTATTTTTTTTTTGAATTAACTCATTTTCCTGTACAACTATTGATAGATGAATTCAACCTCTTTCTACAAGAATTTAAGATGCTCTTTGATCCATAATTAAAAATGCATGAGAAGGTTTTTTTTTTTCTCTTCCCTGTACTTCCATTTAAATAAAAGATACTCTATTGTGGCATCTGCAGCTTTCGATCCTTACATTTTATATGCAAGAATAATTTGTGATAAGACATAGTTTTGTGGTCGCTACCCCTCTAACAAAGACAACAAAACAGTGGACATATACAACATGGAAACTTAGGTGTTGACGTCATGTCCCTGTTTAATATTGTGCATATATTACAGTTTGTTATATTTGAAAATATGCTTGCATATAAAAATGTTAAGTCATATATTTTTTTGTCTATTTCTTATGGGTTTGAGCAAAATTTGCGAGCCGAAAACACCCTTCAAATTGGAACATGGTTTACATTTGGACCAAAAAAATACTATTAAAATAAAATAATATGAATACTATTGAAATAAATGTAAACAAATTCTCTTTAAACTTGAACCTGACTTTGTCGAGCTCCAAGTATTTTCCCACAGTTAATGTCTTTCTATCGCTTCATAATTATCAGACTAAATGTTATTTTCTTCCTCTCTTTTCCCTCTTCTATACTTACATGTTTTTCCCTTTTCTTCTTCCCCTCTATTATCCCTTTCTAGTTCTATACTTAGTCGCATTTCTATGATCGTGGATTCCCGGGTTTGTGGACTGATAAATCCTTATCTCCATTTATATCCTCACATCATGAATCCGACCGACTGTCGTCCCTTTCCATACTTAGCCAATTTTATGACCGCAGGTTCATGGGGTAGTGCTATCAAACTCTCATACCCCATGTTCCGTGATATACATCTTGCACCCAAAAAAAATTTGATCTACAATTCGACCCCAGACTCCTCGAACTCACAAGCTTCACTATACCCGGGTTCACAAAATTTTCAAACCATTTATCATTCATTTCCATCCCTGCCACACTCCCGCCCTTCCCAATGGACATTCATTATGCTTTTATTAATGACAACTCACCACATAGGTTCGAAAAGATTGGCATTAATAAACGAACAGTAGATGATGTTGTGTGAGGGATAAATTTCTTTTCTCCCTTTCTTTTCCCTATTCTATACTTACCTGTTTTTCTCTTTTCTTCTTCCCCTCTATTATCCCTTTCTAGTTCTATACTTAGTCGCATTTCTATGATCGCGGGTTCCCGGATTGGCAGACTGACAGATCCTCGTCTCCATCTATATCCTCACATCACAAGTCCAACCGACTGCCATTCCTTTCCATACTTAGCCAATTTTATGTCCGTGGGTTCCTGGGTTGGCGCTATCGAAATCTCATGCCCCGTGTTCCCATGATATACATCTTGCACCCAAAACTTCTGTGATCTACAATTCCACCTCGGACTCCTCGAACTTGCAAGCTTCACTCTACTCGGATTCACAAAAGTTTCAAAGCATTTATCACTCCCTTCCATCCCTGCCACCTTCACGCCCTTCCTAATGCACATTAATTATTCTTTTATTAGTGACAACTCACCACACAGGTTCGAAAAGATTGGCATTAATAAGAGAAAACCTCTAGGACATAGCCCATTAAAATGCATTAAACCGCGATTTACGAGAGATTATATTATCAAATATATTCTTCACGTGTTACGTTTCATATTACTTTATGGGAAGATTCCATTTCATATTAATTACTTTATTCCTACCATCTATTTATGGGTAGATTGTTTTTCAATAATTGTAAATTAAGATATAAGTTATAGTGTATATGTATTCAATGAAATTTCAACATAAGTTTTAATATTTTAAATTTTTTTATCATTTGATTTCTAAAAAATAATTGAACATAACTTTTAATATATATATAATTCTCATTTAATTTTACATATTTAAACTTGGATTTGCTTATTGTTAAAGATCTATTCTAATTGGCCTTTACTTACCATATTGTTAATTTTAGTTTTTTTAACAATAATTCTCGTCTCTCCCCATCTTCCAATAATAATCATCATCAATAATTATAAGGTGTCAACTATCATCTACATTTCCAAATCTACTTGGCAGGGACTAAGCTGTCACACAACACTTGTCCATTTAAAAGCAACAACATGATCAAAATCACCGTGGATAATGATCCAAAAATAGATAATGGGTATTATCTCAATCTTGGACACTTATTTTAATAGGGTATTTGGACTCAGGTGCTTTTGTATGCATCTATACCAAAACCAATCAACAACTACCCAAAAATCCAATCAATGATTTTTTTAAAAGGAACCAATGATTAAAAAAAAAAAAGACCATTTTAACATTTTTAAAATCGAAAAAATATCCAAAATATTGTAACTATATTTTTCCTTCACTAAAATTATATATATATATATATATATATATATATATATATATATATTAAAATAGAAAATATATATTATATAAATATAATATTAAAGCAATTATTTAATTAAATAATTTATTTTAAAACATTTTATAATTATAACGTAAAAGTTTTCATATTGTTATAATTAAACATAAATATGTGATGTATATGTATTATCATTGTAAATTTATTTTTTTTTAGTGTAGATTGATTATGTGTTGAGAGGGATAAAATTCTTCAAGGTGTAAATATTTCTTCAAGTTTTTACATTTAAAAAAATGATTGCATCATTTGATCCCTCTTGACACATGATATATTTAAAATTAAAGGTGAATTTGTTTTGATTTCTAATCATCGATGTCACCCAACAATTGCTTCTTTATCTTTAGAAGACGTTTATTCTTCATTAATGGTTATTATTTTTGAAAGAATACTTAACATAAGTTGTCGTAAGAGATTCCTATATGTGATTTGTCACTATAGGATTCCTATTGGATTTCCAACAAAGCAATTGCTTTGTAAGCATCTATGAATTCATTACCACAACATCTCCAAATGATTTAGTTGCAGACGCTCACTATGTAAACATGAGTTTAGATAGCTTTGCCTAAAACTAATTACCCAAAATTAATTCATATTGAACAAAACACCTTAAAAATAGTTTAACCATTAAGAAATTGTTTTAGTTTCAATTATTTAATTATTTTATTTTCTTTTACTTTATACATATATAGTATATGATTTCTCTTAGTTAGCATATTTTGTTGGATGAGCGAAAATGAAAAGGTTATTACCCAGAGAACCTTTTGGGGATTCGATAAAATCATTAGGGTATAATTTAAATCTTAGGTTTGGATTGATTCATCTATTGATATCTCGACAAGACAATTCCTATCAATTGTCTATATGTAAAAGCATATCTTTCACAGTTCGTTCGTTCGGCCAAGTCTCATTATGTCATTTCATTCCCCTTCCTTCAGGGGGTGGGTGGGAGGTAGAAAAGTTGGGTGGGTGAGAGGCCCCTACTATTCTAAGTTGAACCAACATTTCATTTTGTTCCAAGCATGTGAGGAACGAACAAAAACTCCACTCGACATCTCTGACACAGTCGACCTTATTTTCATCGGTGCATTTTGATATACATACATTAAAAAAAAAATGATATTTTATATAAAATTGATATTGAAATATTTTCTTTAAATAAATATTAAAATATTTTATTTATAATAGATATTAAAATATTTGTTATTATAAATATTATTTTGTAAATATTATATATTAATTTTATGTTGATATTACTTGTAATAACATATGTGTTATTGCATGTAATATGTGATCATACAAAAATTATAAATATCCTTTCCAAAAAATTATAAATATCCTTTCTAAAAAATATCTTTTCTTAATATATTCGTAAATATAAAATATAAAATCTTTGTTTAACCTTCTCAAAAATCAGTTTTATCAAAGCTATGTTATTTAGAATTTATTTAAAAGAAGCCCACCTACTTTACATGAATACTTATTTTGGAAATATTGCAAAAGTAGCCCACCCACTTTCATGAATACTTTATTTTGGAAAAATTGCAAGTTTACTTGATTCCAATCAGAAGCGAGAATAATATAATGTAAAGGATGAATGCATTTATTTATGAAAGGTCAATTTTATAATAATTTTATTATATTATTAAATTAGTGACTAGGATTTTTGAATGGGGTGTTAACATGGGAGATCGAGATTGCTCCCACGTGGTTAGAAGACGTTGAGGTTGTGGGAAGTAATGCTCTACAATGAAGACTTTGTTTGTGGTGGTTGCATGGGGTATAGGGGAATTTATGGCTTGTCCATGTCATTTGGAAGGTGGTTCCTGGTTTGATGGCCACAAAATGATGGTGGGACGTGAAATCATGGATGCGGATCTAGAGGAGCAGAGCCCCAAATGATTTTGTTTAAAACAGGTAGATGGTCAACGAATTTAATTCACTTTGTTTATCTGTTTTTGTAAGTATGAGGAGTGACAGTGACCTCCTCGATCATTGTTTCTATGTTTTCTTTTATGTTGTTCTTAGGAGAAATAGGCTCTTATGTCAATTTCTAGTGTTTTTGAAGTACTACAAGCATTATTATACCTACCGAAGGCATAGGTATATAGCAATCGATATGCGTTGACTCAGTATTAGCTTCCTTTGACTTATTTAAATATTAGCAATTTAACCAAAGTTTTAACAAAAACATTTTCGGCAATTATTAGTTTAAAGCATTTTTCTTACGTTTGATTGGTGGTTCAAATGACCCTGTTATTGCAGAGCCACCCAAATTTTGCACCTCAATCTTATTTTAAAGCATAGATTTTCCTCGTAATTTTTCCCCAACTGAGTAATTTTGGAAAGTAATACTGGAAATAAAGTATAGCATTACTTGTAAACAATAAATGTTTGTTTTTCAATGTGATATTTATACTATGTCGTGGTTGTCATGGCCATTGTTTGAGTGGTAATGTCGTGGCCGTTTGTTGAGTGGCAATGTCGCGGTCTTCGTATGTATGTTTCATGCAATTTACATCAATATCCTCTGTGTTGTCGTGAGCATAGAACCCTAGGAAGCAGTTGTCTCTTCGATTCTAACAGTGTCTTGGATTTCAATGGCGATTGAAGGTTTAATATCTCTTTCAAATCCTTTTGCGTAATCTGCGTCGCCACATCCCAAACAAAAAATATCGAAGGTTGATTGAATCGAGGCCATTGCTAATGAAATAAGAGAGAGCAATTATCAACTAATTTTGCATTGGATCCAATGAATGGCAGGTTCAGGATTTTTAGGACCTCTCGCTGATACATCCCTCGGCTGAAAAAGAACGTTAATTCTCTCATGTTTCATAATCTCAGTCTCTGGATTTCTAACAGCTCTATCCCCCAACATCTGGATATACTCCTCCCTCAGGTTAATCAGTGTCTTTAGTCGAGCAAGCATTGGCATCTGTAACTTAGTTCTCTCAACCGAAGCTATGGGGAGCAAGTGGAGAGGATGGATTGGGTTGTACAGATTTATCTTCTTCGCAGTAGGCTTTGTGTCACTTCCCGGCATCACATACCTTACTAGATCATCCTGGAGAATGTCCTACATCTCAATATCTACATTGTCCATGGCCTACTATGCTCTCGTTCTTCATTTCGTCTCAGAGTCTCCCAGATGGTTGGTAATCAAAAGAAGGGAAGACAAAGCTCTGGACATTCTTAAAAAAAGGGCTACCTGGAACGCTAAGTGTCTTCCCGTGAACATTCGGATAAGTCCTGCTTCTACAAAGGGAGCAAGAAATTCATCCCCTCTGGGACCAATTTTTCTTAGACTTGTCCGAAACTTGGAACGAACGATTGGTGTTTTAAATGTTGGGAGGCATTTAGCCAAAAACCAAGGAAGCTGATGCGATGAGAGATTGCATGCATTGTTAGTATTTGAACGCCCACTGTCAGGATCAATAGTGTATCCCTGGTAACCTGCGGAGCTTAATTTCTATGTGGTAAAGCTTACGGAGCCCAAGAATATTACATGCTTGGCATATTTCTGCAAAAAGGATTCATTTTTCTACTTATCTCCTTTCTTCCTCTCTCAATACTATCTGTAAACATCATATTTGTGAAAGGACTGGAAAATACGCATTGGGTTTGTTACCTAGTTTGTCTGTGAATGCCATATTGAATCCTTTGGCTAGGTTCCTGCAAATTCAGAGCATTGTATGGCCAGAGGTCTACTCTTCTACTATTGCTATTGCATTTCACCTCTTATGGCCAGATGTCTTTTCTTGTACTATTGTTATTGCATTTCACCTCTTAGCGTGTTGGGTAACAATATACAAGCTAGGATGGGGATTTATTGGTGCATCTGTATCCACCAGTGTCATCTTTTGGGTTAATGTTGGGACACTGGTGTTGTATATTGAATTCAGTGGCGTCTGCAAAAATACATGGTTGGGATTCTCCAAGAATTGTATTCATGGGATCAAGCACTTTCTCAAACTTTCAATCCCTTCTTATGTTATGGTCTGATACGATTTATTGCTCCACCCTAATTACGATTTATATTTAAGGAATAAAATGATTGTTCATGTTTCCAAAAGTGATGATAAATTACAGTGCAACCCAATATTTGAGTTGTATTTGATCTACTCCACTATGCTCGTTGGTTTCACGTGTCACAACTTTCAAACTAGTAGACAAGATACACCACAACTTCACATCATGTTCAGTAATCTTTATCTTCTTTCATCATGAGTAGAAATTCATCTTTAACTATGGAAACAAAGGAAGAGAAGAAAAACATAATGTAAATGTTCATGCTTTTTTATGTTGGCTTGTCATTTAGTAATTGAAATGGAGTGTTTACATATAATGATCTAAATTCTGATTCCACCGAAAAAACTTCAAGGCTTTTGAGAGTTTCATGTTTCAGTCTTTTATAATATAAGCTAAAAATAAATGTAACACTATAAATCTATGTTGATTCATTACTTAATAAGTACTACTTAAAATATTCATAGTTCCAGAATCTAAACGGAAAATAAATCTAATGCTATAGATCTTTATTGATGTATATACAATTAAGCTCGATATAAAAAAAAATGAATCAGTTGTTTTTGTTGCAGTTCAGATTATTGGCACTTGGCCATATTGACCCTACTTTCAGGTCTATTACCAAATCCAGAGCGTGAAATATCTTCCTTAAACATTTGGTAAGGCTTACACACTCATTTAGGGGTAGATTTCTTTCATTTCTAACTCAAACTTCCTCTGCATTTAAATTTTTCTCTTTTTCAGCGTGAATATCGTGTCTCTATATTACATGATACCCATGGCAATAGGCATAGCCACAATGTGAGTTCATGAAGGTCCCTCTAAGTTAATATTTCCTTTAACAAGTAACCAAACAAGAATTGATATTTCCTTATTTTTTAGCTTGAGAGTGTCAAATGATATTGGCATTGGTAGACCAGAGGCTGCAAGATTTTTTGCATGTGTTACAATGGGTATCACTATTTTTCAGAAAATATGGGTCTCAATGACATTGCTCTGCATGAGAAATGCATTGGGAAGAATTTTCAACAATAACAAATATGTGATTCATTATGTATCAACGATAATCTCTATTTTATCAATAACAGCTTTAACAAATGGTTTGCACGCGGTTTTCTTAGGTTCAATACTCACACTACAACTTCATAACAAATTCTTTACATAAGCAAAGCTCCATCTTCAACTTAAATATAAACCCTTATTAAAAAAAAATATCAATTTTCATAAAAGACAATATTAAAATGAAAGTGTGCAATTTTACATACCTAGTTCATTTATACCCGAGTAATATGGTTCATTACTCGGGTCCAAGAGGAAAGAAAGCATTAATGAATACTATTAATGTAGAGCACTATAACACGCCACAACAATCAATCTAAAAAACAACCATTATTGACTCGGTCACACGCCTATATGTATGTCTCTATAGAGCTCTCAGCCTAATTAGTTACAACAATAAGTTGTCAGATACCATTGTTTTTTGTCTATATGTCTCTATAGAGCTCTCATCCTAATTAGTTACAGCTATAAGTTGTCAGATACCATCGTTTTTTGCTATGCAAATATGTGACACACATCGGTTCTTGTTCTCTTGATTATATGCTCTCCAGTCTCGACCAAGGAAAACGACGCATTTTTTACTATCTGGTGATGCATGGAGACCATGTGGAATGGCCAACATGCATGTAAACCAGATGTAAACCAGGTGGAACGACCACTGATACTTGCACGTAAATTCACAAAAAATGATTAATATAGCATATGCCTGGAAAAAAAAACTGCTACAACTATTATTTTATTATACCCGCATAACGACAGGTATACACTGCCATGCAGCCTTGTTTTGAGAAGAAAAATATGACAATTAGTCATTGTTGTGGTCATGGTTTCCTAGGTGGTAGGTCATAGTCAGTGTTGTTTGTAATGTGTTTTTCTTTTGTAAGATAATAACTTAAAAACTATTTTGTTAAACCATACTTTGTGACATAAATAAATAAATAAGGAGTAGTATATGGTCTTACGTATTTGACTAAGGTCAGATTTTACATGAAATCACATGACCACAATGTTGTAACCTTAGTGAGGATAGTATGAGATATTAACTTTCTTGTAGATACTATCTAGCTAAAAATGTCTTTTAGGTCGTAGAGTAAGACCTAAAACTGGTTCTGATTGGCTAAGAGCTTGTCTTCCTTGAATGTAACGAAACAATTTAATGGCCCAAGACCTAAGGGCATCTGGCAGGAGTGGAAGTCTTACCCCTTACCAAACCACCAACGAGTCATTTCAAGTAGTGTGGTTTTTCTGAAATAACTGATGAGTTATCCTGCATTCCCAAATAGGGACCAATGGTGGTTATCCTCATTTCCAATTGACAGGCGAGTTATGGTAAATTTTACCATCTTCAAATAAATAAGAAAAGAAAGAAAAAAAAATGAAAGGCCATGTCAATATCTATTGCCATCCCTAGGGATTGGACTATCCTCATGATACCTAATTGGGGATGTAAGGAAGGTGGGAGTCTTTTTTGATATATCCTTTTGCACATCCTTTTTATCAAACATGGCATTGTCTAGCCATGTTGTAAAATCTTGTTTTCTTTAAGAGAAGTGGGTCTTTGGATCATCATCACTAATTAAAATTAGAAAATAAAGTTTTATTCCATAGTAAAGTAGAGTAATTATTAATTTTGAAATCTTATCATATGAATATGTTACTATAAACATTTGATTATGTAGGTTTCCACAATTAGTCATAATGTTAGATATTTTTCTGGATAAAATTGTGTATTAGGTTTTGAAGCTTCCAAAGTTTCGAGTGGACACTCCACCCATCATCAGGGACACTTGAAGCTATCATGTTTGAAACGAGTGTTGAGGTTTGTATTTAAAGAAAAAAAAATGGAAAGTGATCGCTAAGGATAGGAGATAGGGAAAATAGGCGTTGAGCTCAAATATTAGAAAATAGAAAATTAACCATTGAATATAAATAATGATACAAGAAAATGAATATCGTATTAATAGTTTTTTTAAATAATGAAGAAAACAAAGTAATTAAGATATATAGATTAATAATATAATAATCATAATTCTTTTAAATTGGATAATGTTGTTAATAAAAGATAATGTTAATGATAATAAAGTGAAAGAGTTAAAAATTGAAAATAAAGAAGAAACAAAAGTAATTAAGATAGATTTAAGATAAGATATAAGAATTAAAAATTTAAGACTAGCGTAGATCCATCTTAAATCCAGATCTATCAAGCATCGAGAGGGATCCAATTTCTTAAGGTGTAATTTTTATTATTATTTCATTTTTATGTTTTTTTCCTAATTTAGTGAACTTTATTGTGCATGTAATTGTTTTTTAACTGAGCCGAACTATTTTTATTATTATTATTATTTTGATTAAGTGGACTTTGATTTCTTTTTAATGTAGCGAAATCTAACATAACCTAACCTAATGCCTCAAAATCTCCCCCATACTAGGTTGTAGAGCACCTCGCTACTCTCAATGCAATAAGATATAATTTAATAATGTTGTTAATACAAGATAATAAGAATAATAATAAGGAAACGAAGAAAAATTGAAAACCAAGGTATAAGGTGGTTATAGTGAAATGATGATATTAATAGGAACCAGAAAAATTGTGAGGCCAAGATTAGAGAAATTATTAACCCATGAGATAGGAATAGATCCAACATTAAAACGGTAGATAAGAATAGAATGAATATTAATACAGGAAATTAAGATGAGGGAGCAATAGAGTATTAATAGGTGTTGAAATAAAAAAATTATTAAAAGTTGTTCATAATGAACAAGATTTAATAATAATGTTTAATAAAGGATAATAGTAATGATAATAGACTAAAATAATTAAACTGGAAGAGGAAAAGAGAAAACAAAGATGAAAGGAGGATTCAACGAAATGATGACGCTAAAGGGAACAAATAGATTGTGAGGCGAAGAATAGAAGAAAATGGATGAAGAGGAAGGAAACAATCAAGAAAAGAAAACAAAGGCTAATGTTCAAGGTGATGAATGGTGGGATTCTAGGAATGACTAGTTTGTAACCATCTTCACAATTAAAATTATTAGGATGTTTTTCAATTTTGAGAGCTTCATGAATGAGACAAGAGGAGTAATAAGGGGTTGAGGCGAGAAATTTGGTTTGGTCAAAACAAATGAGGTGCTTGGATTTAAAGGAGTGTTTGATGATAGTTGATTTGGAGATACGATTGTGGGTGGTACCAACTATATGCTCTTTAAAATGGGCTTTGAAGGATCTGCCAGTTTGATCTATGTAATATTTTCCACAGGAGCAAGGAATTTGGAAAACTCCTTGGCCAAGCATTGGGTCGAATTTATCTTTGGCAGTCCTAAAAATTTTTTTAAGGGTTTTACAAGGTTTAAATACGGTTTTGATATTCTTCTAAGCCAAGAGTTTTGAGATAATATTGGTGGTGCCTTGGATATAGAGGAGGTTGATGAATAGAAAAACTGTATTCGAACCCTATAAAACCCTTAAACAACTTTTTACGACCACTAAAGACAAATATGACCCAATGCTTGGCCTAGGAGTTTACCAAATTCCTTGCTCCCGTGGAAAATCTTACATAGGTCAAACTGGTAGATCCTTCAAATCTCTTCTTAAAGAGGATATCCCATATAACTCTCACCTTATCATGATCCATTCTTATTTACAATATCCAATTTTCCATTTGTTTGAAAAGTAATTTCTTATAACCAACTAGTAGGAACTTCTCTCTCAACATCGATCCCATCTTATTCCAAGTTCTTATCTTCTCCTTATTCAAGTGCACTCTCTCACGCTATACAAAATACCACCAAATATTAGCATGACCCTTCAACTTTGTGAAGGTGAACTTTATCTCAATAGGATTTCTCAAGTCCTCACAAGTTCTCCAAGTACAAGTCAGTTTCTCTACAGATATCATACACTTGGTGGTATGCTTCTCTCTGACATTTTTCTCCTAATTGTAATATGTCAACCCTACATAAGATCGACCTATTGCATATTCTTCTACATCTAGCATAAAATCACTCCAATTTTAATCCTCAAGCCTTCAACATTTTTGCTTCTTCATATTGGACTTTGTGTTCCTCGCATCCAGTAGTAATACCTTCAAATATCTTCTATGCTCTTCCTTAAAGTTCTAAATTTCTTCCTTAGAGGCACTCTTCTTGTAGACTAATTCCACCTCTATTGGTTTCAAATCCTTTCTAACCCAACCCTTACTTTAGTGTGAGCCCAAATTCCTTCTTCAAGCACCCATTTATCCTTCATGCCTTCAATTTTTGGTCTTCTAAATACTTCAATTCCTCAAGTGAAATGATTTACATTCCTTTGTTGTTTCCACATATTCATCTCTTCAACTTCCCATGTGAAAAGTTTCATATTCTTCTTCTACGTTCCCTTCATTATGTCCTTCTATGTGCCCTTCATTTTTTCCTTCTGAACATATACATTTTTGCACCAATAATTTCATTTGCATTTACATGCTATCCTATGCCAACTCTTCCTACTCACTCATTAAGCTCACTATCTTCTCACTTTCGTATCTTCATGTGATGGCTAGTAAGAAATCCTTGGGAGGCTCTCACATAGGGATGATTTTAGGGGACAAATTTCTCTCATGGGATAATTTTCCATGTTTTTTCCCAAAAAAAGATTCGCTATTCTAAAAATGATTCACCCAAATTCTATAGGATAAAATTATTTTACCTTAAAAATCGCCAAAATTTTAAACAAACTATATAAAATCCTTAGAAATTTGAATATTTTTACAAAAATATCGCCAAACATTTATAGTTGGCATATGAAGGATTAGTAAGATTCACAAAGGTTTCTACATTTAAAAATAAATTTTCATCCTTAAAATCATCCCTACGAGTCTCACATCATTTCTATAGGTGTTGTGGTGAATGAGGGGTTCAAGTGTCTACTAACACCTTGTTTATGTTGTTTAGCCAAGATGAATGGTTCTTTACTGCTATAACAAAAGAGTTTTACTTTTCAGTGAATACTCCTACATAAAGAGTTATATTCCTAGAGTGTCTTTTATATACACTTTTTCTCTATGAGCTAAGTGGGTTAGGTTGAGGAGTTGAGTGCTCTGAATTACAAGCAAGAGGTCAAGTCCCCAGGTTGGTTTACCTTGCGTACCATCGTCAAAGTGAGGGAAAGTACTTGGAGGGTTTCCCGGGATGTGTACTCCATAAAAAAAAAACATACACTTTTTCTCTATCTATTAAAAAAAAATAAAAAAATTAACAATGACAAATGAAAATGTGTACATATAGGTAATGTTTACAAGATATATGATGCATGTTCTCCATGGCATTTGAACATGGATCCCCTTCAAAATAATTTGTTCTCCATGGCATTTGAACATGGATCCCCTTCAAAATAATTTATTCTCCATGGCATTTGAACATGAATCCCCTTCAAAAGAATTTGAAACTTTCACCAAATTTCTTTTCTTAAACATGGTGTTCATTAATACACGAAGATGTGACCATCCATGAGAAAATCCTACTATTCCTAATGACTTAGTTATATTCATAATGACTTAGTTATTCTTGGTATTTTATGAATTATGACTGTATATTACCTTGTAAGATGGCTTATATCTAGCATAAATTATAAAATAATATATTCTAAGTATATTACATTAGGGGGTTAGTCCAATAAGATTAGTGAGTTATTGGGTTAGTAGTTTGGATAAATGGATTAAGGAGTAATAGTTAGTGAGTTGGGGGTTAGTAAATGTGTCAATTAAGAAATGGTGGTTTAAGGGTTAGTCGATTAGGTGTTAATGATTATTCGCTTAGGGCTTAGTGAATTAGGGAATTAAAGATGGCATAAATAGTAATTTGAAGTTAATGGATTAGGAAATTAAAAGTTGGTGGATTATGAAATAATGATTAGAGATGAGTAGGTTAGACTTAGTATATATATATGCTATCCAATTCATATGAAACTTTATTCTGTCTTTCGTCATGAAAAAGCTTATATTTCCCCTGATTTTAAAAGGAGAACACTGAAATCAATATATAAGATCAATAAATAATGGAAACAATTGTAATAGTTTACTTGATTTAAGTGACATGAAAATATCATATAAATATATGTTTTTTTTTTGGAAAAACAATTTTACTCTGTTTCAATGATATGGAAAGAGAATATGATTTAAAGGAAGGATACACTTTTTATGAAAAGTCAAATCCCTCATAAAGTAGTTATAATTTTTAGGATACAATTTGTGAAGCCATGCTTTGTGGTGAAGGTGTCGTTGTCATCTCCACGGATGGAAGTTATGATAGAAAAAGTGTTTGCTTAAAAATAAAGGGAAGAAAGTGATGTTGACTAATAGTTATCTATTGAGTAGTTGTTTTAGGTTTTTTTTTTTTTTTATTTGTAATATTTTTTTTTTGATATTTGTTTAAAATTGAGCGAGAAATTGTTGAATAAAATGTAATTAAAACAATCTAAAATTGTGATTTTGTGAAGATTTATATCTTAAAATTCTTGTGAAAAGGGCAAAAATGTAGAACAGTAAGACAACCTCATTATCTACTACTGTGTTGAGTAATTTTTGTTTTGGAAATGGAATTCATGATTGCAGTTTTAGATATAGTGGGACATAATAAATTAGTTTTTTGTTAATGTTGATTTATTTAGCATTGAGAGGGATCAAATTTCTTAATATGTAATTTTTTTATTATTTAATTCCATGCGATGTGTTAATTCCTTCATACTAAATGATAAAAAAAAATCACACCTTAATAAATTTGATCTGTTTTTTATTAAATGTATAGCTTGTTGTTATTTATTATTTATTTATTTATTTTTGTTGTCTCATAACATTATGATAGAACATCTCCCTCCATAATGCATTGCAGATCAATGAATCTGAAAATATTTTAAAAAATGAAAAAATAAAAATACAATTTTGTTTTCTCCTAAAAAAAATAAACTTACTAAAAAGATTGAGTTTATCCATTTATTAATGCACTACAAATCATTTTAATTTTATATGTTGTAACTTTATCATTGAAATAACAAAACATTTGAGGTTTTTATTTTTTCTATATTAAATCTACTAAATGCATATCATGAAATGAAATACATTTTACAACTGAGTATAATTTTAGTAGTTAACATTGACATGACCTATAACTATTTAGAAAAAAATACAAAAATAACATGAGATGTAATTTTTGTGTTTATATATCCAGACATTAATTAACCTTTTTTTTCCAAAGAAAATTGCACTTTTATATTAAACATAATATAAATTGTATATATATTAGATCCACAACAGTGCAAATCTACATCACTATTGATGCTAAAAGGATGATCTCTGAAAACATAGATCAGTACAAAGCAAGTTATATGACCTTCTAGCATTAGCTGGAAAAAAAAACATGATTCTCTTCACGAAAAAGAGATAATTAACCAGATTGATGACATAAAAAAGTAATGACTGTAGACAATCCTGAAAATACTTAGTACATATGTATGAATAGTGGGGGGGGCTCCTGGACATCCTTCCATAGGTTGTATGCAATAAATCCTGGACTTTGGTGAAGGGCCTTCTTTGATTGTATGTCAGCTTGCTTATTTCCTTCTCTATAGATATGTGCAAATGAAATAGTTCTAAAAAAAGGAACGAGATCCATAATTCTATCTTTCCATCCTTCTAGATTGGCCACCAATATGGCTCCTTTTCTATTGAGCCAATCTATAACGATCTTAGTGTCGCCCAATACATGAAGCTCATATATAGATAGTCTAGTAGCAAGTAATAAGGTAGCCTATGCTCCCATAAGCTCAGCCCTGGAATTGGTGCCTCTAACACAATTTAATGTCCATTTATATTTTGTATGCTCATCTAGCTTTATGACTCCACCTACTCCACAGAGTGATCCATTTAGTTGTGTTGCCCCATCAAACCAGACAATGATTTTATCTGCAGGTAGAAGAGAAGTAATCCTGGGTTTTATTACTTTTATATTAATACTCTTCAATCCCACTGCTCCCATAATAGTATAAAGAACACATTGTGTCGATGGGATCATGTCCTCAAAGAGCGCTTTGTTCCGATCCAACCATATGTTCCAGCAAAGATAAGCAGGAAGAGCTTGATAATGAGAATTTTGAGAATTCCAGTTGTAGAAACACTCACTCAAAGAGATGCTTGTCCATCCATGATTGAGCTTTAGCAGATTTTTTTATCTCTGACCATATCGAAATGGAGAAAACACAGTCGACAAAGATGTGATTAATTGTTTCTCTTTGATGCCTACAAAGGTAACACATATTGGGTCCCTGCCATCCTCTATTCTGCAAGTTTTCCCAAGTCAGTATTTTATTCTCAACTGCAAGCCAGACAAATAGTTTTAGTTTCAAAGGACAGTCCCATTTCCACAACGACCTTCTCCATCCACCTATCTTATAGGTCTAGATCTTATTTGATAGAGCTTCATATACATTTTTGATAGAAATATGTCCCGACTTATCCCCACCAATCCAAATAAGCTCATCAAGTTTGTCCATGATCTTAATGCATGCATCTATCAGGTGTCTTCTATAAGTGTCCCATTCTACAACCATATCTGCTTCCAATCCCAATTCATCACTGCATATCCAACTTTGTGAAGTCGAGCTCCTGTTCAATGCCCGACTCGCCTGAGAGAGTAGTTGTATGTTCTTTTGATGTAGTATATCTATTAATTCATTGGATAAGAAGGAGTCCAGCCCCATTCCCAAAACAACATCACAACCAACCAAAATTGAAAAACCCAAACATGGTCTCTAGGCAATCCAGTGGAGAATTATCGGTAAGGTATTGAGTATATTCTTTCACGATTGTGAGCCATAGTTTGAAAAGACTGTTGCAGAGCGTAGCCAAAAAGTAAAAGTATCATGTGGAAAATATTTGTCCTTAAGTACACTTTGTCATAAGCCCAGAGTCATCAAATCCCGCCATAGAGTATTTGCAGCCAAAGCCCTGTAAAAGATAAAAATGTTGTGTAGGCCCCACCCACCATAATGTTTCAGTTTTGTGATAGAAACCCAATTGCACAAATGATATCTTTTCTTGTTTTTATTACCAGACTAGAGGAAGTTAAAAATCTGCCTTTGAATCTTATTAAGAATCGATATTGATAGGTGCACAAGCTACATCCAGTAGACAGGGAGATTCTCCAACACAACTTTAATAAGAACTAGGTGTCCTTCCATGGAGAGCCATTTATTACTCCAATGGTTTATTCTTGCCTCGTACCTATCGATGAGCCACTGCCAGTCTGCCTCCTTATAACGAACTGGATTCAATCGATATCCCAAGTAGATGAAACCTGTAGATAAATTAGAATTGGTGTAGGGGAGAATAACATTAAGGGCCTATAATGTTTCTAGAGAAACTCCCAAGGACAAGTAAACAGATTTTGTAGATTTATAACCAATCCCGACCCTTGGCAGAAGTCCTATAGAATAGTCTGAATCACTGTCCATCCATTAGCTGAAGCTCTAGAAATTATGAGGATGTCATCAACAAAAGGAGGTGGAGGACCTTTAGTGTTATGGAGACCTTAATTCCAGTGAGAAATCCCTCATCTTGTGCTTTCTTTAAAGTGAGGCTAAGAGATTCCATGACCAGAATGAAAAGAAGAGGCAAAAGTGGGCATCCTTGCCTCAACCCTCTGCTACTTTTAAAAAAGGATGAAGCCTCACCGTTTATCATAATAGCATAATAAGTGGATGTGATGCAAGCCATTATCCAGTTTGTAATTTGTAATCTAAAACCACATTGAAGTAGAATTAATCGAAGAAAATCCCAACTTGTACAGTCATAGGCCTTTTTCAGGTCTAGTTTTAAAATGATGGCTTGTAATTTTTTATTATTAATGCTATGTAGACATTCTTGAGTTGTTCCAACTGCGTCCAGAATTTGTCTTCCTTGAAGAAAACCAAACTGTTCTGCTAAGAGAGCTCTAGACAAGATTTGATGGATTCTCTTTGATATAACTTTTGCTATAATCGTATAACAAAGGTTACAAAGCACTATCAGTCGAACGTCACTGAATACTGAGGGTTTGTTAACCCTGGAAATAAGTTCTATAAAAGTAGAATTAATCGGTGAAGTTACCTTCCCTCTAATTCTAGAATCCTCTACCATCTCCAATAAATCCTGACCAACATCCTCGAAGAAATTATGGAAAAACTCGACAGTCCATCTGTCAGGACCAAGGATTTTATCTCTGGAAAACCCTTTGAGAATTGCCAAGATTTCCTCTTTAGTCACAACCTTTTCCAAATTGTGTAAATCATCTACGGTGACAAAGGTTGAGAACAATTTAACAGAGTTAATCTGATCCAGAATTACATTCTGACCTGTATCATTGAAAAAAGACTTGAAATAGTTGGATGTGTCCTCCTTGATAGCCTGTTGTCCTGAGTGAGATACCCCATTATCATATTTAATCTCCCAGATATATTTTTTATTCCTCCTAAAGCTTGCAAATCGGTGGAAGAACTTTGTGTTATTATCTCCAATTTTTATCCAGATAGCCCTAGTTTTTTGGCGCCACCTTTCTTCCTCTTCCAGTGATAATTTCTTTCTTTCTATCTCAAGAGTAGACAAATCTTGGGTTGTGTCATCTGGATTAGCTCCCGCTGACAAATGAGCGTAATAGAATTCAATCTTCTCTTCTATCCTTGCCAAAGCCAATTGGTCCTGTTGTCTTTTTTTCTTTGCCCAATCCTTCACTCAAGATTTTAAAAGAGTCAATCTCTCAACTAGTCTCCTCTGTGCATTGTTAACAGATTGTAGACGAGGGTAACCATATCTGCAAAAGAGGGGTCATCCATCCAACCCGCATTGAATTTAAATGGGTAGGCTATCGTCGGAATATTGTCCTTGAACCCTAGAAGGATATGAGCATGATCAGACAGGTATGGGTATTCAACCCATGATCTATGTCTTAAAAAAGAAGCCAGAAGATCCTTTGCAACATAAAAGCAGTCAAGTCGCTTAGCAATACTGTCATGTTCTGATCTACCATTCCTCCAAGCAGGCACATACACAGGAGGGGCAAC
This sequence comes from Picea engelmannii, assembly GCA_009831015.1. Classification (NCBI taxonomy): domain Eukaryota; kingdom Viridiplantae; phylum Streptophyta; class Pinopsida; order Pinales; family Pinaceae; genus Picea; species Picea engelmannii. The sequence continues at coordinate 138,367 of ML802182.1, read as the reverse complement.
ATCCACTATACAGCGCCTAATAAAAAAGGATTTGAAATACCCGACCATAGGATCGACCTGTGCATTTGGACCCCACATCTCCTCACATGAAGTTGTAAAGTTCAAGTCACCAGCAATAATTAGATCTTTGTGAGATAATAGGCCTGATGTGTCCAGAGAATTCCAAAATGCTTTATGCTCCTGACAGGGCCCGTAAACATTTAGTAGCGTTAAATTCCTATTGTTCAATATAGAAGTCCCTGACAAAAAAATCCCACCACTACTTAGAAAAGGATTTAGATCAAAATACATAGGATCCCAAGATGGTAAGAGCCCACCAGAAGTCCCCACAGAGCTGACAGCCGCAATCATCTAATCCGATTTTAGTTTACTGAAAAATAATATTTCTTTATCCGCTGCAACCAATGTCTCTTGAAGAAAGATTATGTTTGGATTAGTTTTTTATAACAGTCTACGAAGGGAGGCCAATTTAAGGGTTCCTCCTACCCCTATTATATTTAGAGATAGAAGGATCATGATTTATCTCTGGCCATGGCTTTCATGCCTTTAATCGCCCCTAAATCAGTGATAGTAGCAGGTAAAGTATCAACAATTGAACTGCTAGCCCCAACCTTACGTCAGACACCTCTTGTTTTAATGGGGGAGACATCAAATCCCAGTCCCCTAGACCACGCAGGGTCGATAGTAGAGTCTCCACCTTCCCCCTGAGTATTGCTAGAACCTCTTTGTATAACCGGATTTGTCACAGGGTGGGTTCCCAAAAAGGAAGGTAGAGGGATGGGGTTAGACAACTGAACAGGGGGAGGGATCAGATCCGAGATCATATGATCCAGAACAGAGTCATTTAGGATCAGTTATTCGAAACCTGGGAGGGAGGCATCAGTAGCCACATTCCCTGTCAATTTGGATAGTGTAGAGGGCTTCCTATAGGGAATTTCGCCAGACATCACAACTAAGTCCCCATCTAAACCAGTATCAACAGACTCGGGATGGATAGACTTCTCGTCTACAAAGTTCTCCCTTATGGGTTGATTAGGAAAGAGTATAGAATTTAAATGGAGATGTTCTAAGGAAGATAAAGAATTGTAAAGTTAAGGGCGATAGTTTTTCAACTTACCAACGAAGGAAGTGTCCTGTGCCAATGGACTATCCTCAGAGTTGAGGCTAGGGTATGACAAGTTATCAGGATCATCCTCCACTGGCGAGATTGAATCACCTAGCATATCGTCCGTGGAGTTTTCATCAGACAGAGCATCGAAAATGTTAGTACAATCCTTTCTTAAATGACTAGTCCACCTGCAATAGGTACATCTGAAAGGGATCCCCAAATAATCCAAGCGTTGGACAAAAACCAGTCCTCTCCACTCAATCTCTAGTACCTCTAGTAACCCAGCGTGTACATCAACTTCTATTAATATTTTCGCCATTTTTCTGTCAGTAGATTTCATGGAGGCCACTTCCACACTTATATAACAACCAATAGAATTCCCAATCGCCTCCAGGGCCTTTTGGTTCCATAAATGCAGAGGAAGGCTCAGGAGGAGAACCCACATATGCCTTATACTAAAATACTCTATTGTTGGGTTAAAACCTAGCCGCCACCTTTTTAACATGAGACTCCCCCCATCATAGGTCCAAAACTTTGATAGTACTGATTCACTATCTTCTGGTGTTTTAAAAGAAAACCCATCCAGCCCCTAGGAAGCATAAGCACTTCTGGATTGTAGCCAACCAAAGGTTCCCAAAACCTCTGTACCCAATCCTCAACCGACGTTTTGCAGCGAGAACGATAATCAAATCTATCAACTAGTACACACATAGCTAGTGTACAAGACTCCTCTAAACCAACGTCCATACCTAAAACCAGTCGCCTCCTTGTTCTCTTCGATTTCTAGATTTTGGTGATGTGTTTTCCTTTTGGATGTTGTTCAACTCTTATGTTTCTATATCCAGCCACACCTGAAGTATCAGGTACTTCCTTCAAAGATTCCCTTAACCCCACACTTGTTCCCTGAAAAAACTTGACTACAGGAGGCTCAGACAAAAACCTAGATACTAGCCCTTCATGTTGTAATGGTGGACTACTATCTACTGCATTTCCTTCATAATGCACTATTCTATCCACCTTATGTGAAGGCCCTGCATTAACAGTTGCATTAAATCGTGGGTTAATTCCATCTCCAGGGTGGCAAAAGGAGGTGTCCGAAGCAAATAATCTAGACCATTCCCACAAGTCCTCATCCACTTCACTCATCATGGTGCTAACATCATTCTCCATCATAGGGCACCTGGACGATGAAGAAGCTCCCAGCACAATCGAAACTTATGGAAGTGACCACTTCTTGGTCACATAATCGTTAATGTTCCAAGAATCGATACTTAGTTTTAATAATGGTCAGAGAAATCACTAAATGTTGTAATCATTGTGGCAGGTTGTTTGTATCGATACATCTCCTCCAGTGTTAGTTAGGAGCACGGGAAACTAGGGTAAAAGTTGGAACAGTGAAAAAAGGGGAAACTCCTGTAAATAATCTCTACTAAGCTTCAAGCGACCCCCAAGAGTACCTATAGTAGTACTCCTGGCTAGAACTAGAAGAAAAACCGTTCTAGAATCCATTAGAAGGCTCTAAAATAATACGCTACCCTTCCTAATCCAAACTAAACAACCCCTATGACTCCCGAAAAGTAATGGTACCAGATTTCCGCCATAAAACCTGCAAGCTGCTTATCATCCTTGTCATCTCTAGGGCTTTTTCAAAATTTAAATATGATTATCAACATTAATTAACCTATATAACTCGAAATCATGTAAACAAATAAATTTATGTAGATATGTAATTAAATTTCAACATAAACCGATTACTAAGAAAATATTTTTAATCTATTAATTAACCTATATAACTCGAAATAAATCTATTTACATAGATTTATGTAAATATGTAATTAAATTTCAACATAAACCTTATTCAGAAAATACTTTTAATCTATTAGCATTTGCATTTTTGTAAGAAAAATACATTTTCATTTTTTAAAGTTAAATGAAAATTTTATACTTTTGTTATTTTTTACGTGAGCCACACTCGTACACCTCCGGGACATACTAAGTTCTGTTATGAATAACAAAGTTCAATTAATATTTTTAATTAGATTATAATTTAGTTATTGGATGGAATGCTTTAAATTTAATAATTTAAGTTTAAAAAAAATTATAAAGAAATCACCGCAAGTTTGACATTGCATTTTTCAAATAACATACAAAATAATCATAGAGTATGAAACTATTTTAAAGTGGAAAGTACCCATAGACTTGATTGATATCATTTAAAAAGACATTTTCCAATAGACTTGATATCGTTTAAAAAGACATTTTCCAATAGATTTCACTGTAATATATCTAAACTATATTAGTAACATTATATTATTACTACTTTGTAATGATGTATAATTATTTATGTTGTAAAATGCATAAATTATATTATTACTACTTTGTAATGATGTATAATTATTTATGTTGTAAAATGCATAAATTGTTTTAAAGTGGAAAGTATCCATAAACTTGATATCATTTAAAAAGAAATTTTCCAATAAATTTTATTGTAATATATCTAAACTACTGTTATTATTATAATTGTAATGATGTATAATCATTTATGTTATTTTAATAATTATATAAATTAATATTTATTATATTGTAAATTATATTATAATTAATAATATTATATATTATTATATTATATAAATATTTGTATACATATTTATATTTATTGTAATTATTTAATCATCATATTTATATATCAAATAAAATAAATATTATTTAATATAAATATATGTATTTTTTAAATATTACATTCATGATTGATTTTATGAAATGAACCATTAGATTTATTTAAAGTTTTTTTAAAATGCATATGAATAAATATTACGTGAACTTATTATGTATATAGTAAAAATAATTAATTAAAAATAAAAATTTACACTTATCATATAAAATGTATAAATCAATAATAATTAAAAAATAATGACATAGAAAAGTTATATAATTTAATTTATTTTTTGAAAAGTTATATAATTTAATTTATAAAAAATAGATATTATTTAAAGATTATATATATATATAAAAGTTTTTAGAAACTTTATTATATTCATGAACATTGACATCATGAAGTTAACCACCATGTACACATATACATATATATAATTTACTTAGAAAAAACAAGTTCAAAAGTATTTGCATGTATGCTTTCCTAACCTTTTTTTAGACTTTCGTTCAAAACAATTAAAAAAATCCATTACCACATTTGTATTTCAAAAAATAACATCTTGTTTAAAAATAACCTTTTATATATATATATATATATATATATATATATATATAAGAGTTGTCATCTTATAAAAACAAATATAAAAGTTGTCAACATAAAGGGAGGCTATATAGACATATGAGGATTGTGAAGAAAAAGATTGAATAGAAAACAAGTCCTCACTTTTTTTTCACTTAGACTTTTTTTCTTGATTGAAATTAAGGGATTAATTGTACAACCTTTTAATTGAACTTTGGAATATATGTTTAACTATAATATTTCACCTTCTCAAGTTTACACTTTAAGAATTTTAATGTTTTCACTCTTTTTATTAAAGAAAGATGATAGTGGAAAATTGTGATTTGAAATTCAGGACTTATAACTATCGATTGATGATTATAAATTTGTATCTCAATTCAATATTGCAAATATCTATTTTAATAAGATTGACATAATTAGAGGCTCTAATTATATGGAGACATTGGGGGACATTCATTCTAAACATAAAACAAGCCTGGCTATTGAGGTTTTTCTAATATCATTGTTGGCTTATAACCGAAATTTCATAAATTTGGTTTCTATTCCTTCAAAAACTTAGCAGAAACCAAATGCACCCGTGGGAAGTAGAAGAGCCTCCTTTGAAAGTGCATCTTCTTTTTCGTTGAATCCCCATAAATTATGATTAAATGAAAGCTATTTGAAATAGAGGAATGCTATATTTATGTCCCTCAATACATGTTCGAGTTTGACATATTAAGCCACGCTTTTCTTTCTAGCCCAGTCTATAACTAATTTTGAATCACCCATAAGTTACACCTTCTTGACATCCTTGGCTTTGGTTGTTTCTAGCAGAGTCCAGAGCGCGATGAAATATGCCCTGTTGTTTGAGCCATGGTCTAGAGAATATCTGATATGAATATAATGATTATGGTTGATAAATAGAACAACCCCCATTCCACACTTGGGAGAATGTCCTTGGCTTGCACCGTCGAAATAACCCCACAAAATTTCATAATCGAGAGCAGGCATGGAAAGGATGTGCGGTGAATTATTCTTAGGAACTTCCTTGAAAGATTATGCATGGTTGAGCGTAATGGCAACTATGACTTCTATTGGGACAAACTTGTCTTTAAAGATTGCTTGGTTCCGAGCCCACCACATATTCTTAACCAAAATTCTTGGAAGACCAGAGTATAACTTTATTGAACGGTCTAGAATCCATTCTTTTAAGCATTATTGCAGACTCTCTTTTTTCCATGAGGCCTTGGCTTCCAATTTGTCCTTGATTATCTACTTCACCTGAGCTTCATAAGGACAAGAAATGGAATCTGCATAATTTTTTTTTATAGAATACATTGATTAGGGTTGATCCATCCCCTTTTGATTCCACTGTCCCAAGTGAGAAGTTTAGAGTTCAAGGCAAACCATAATGTAATTTTACATTTTAGGGGGGCTTTGAATTTCCACAAAGATATCCACCACCATTTCTTTGGGCCTGAAAATATATCTTCATAACAAACTTTGTAGCCTAACTTGGAAGTAAAGGACCCTCCCTTTGATTTTTTGTACTAGCATAGACAATCTCCTAAGCTTCGTCCAAAGATCTAAAAAAAATTCACAAGAGACTAATATGGTTTTCCCATTCCTCTTTTTGGCTTTCAGGTAGGTCCAAAGACATAACATCATGCCAGTCGGCTCTGCCTCTAGGTTGCAGAGAGCCTACACTCACATCCTTCAAACTAAATATGTTTTGGTCCCTTAGCTTATGTATAAGAGAATTAGAGAATTTGAAATTTGGACTGGATAATAACCATGGATCTTCTCTTAGGTGAATGTTTCAACTATTGCCAATTTTCCACATAGTCCACTCTCCGACCAGAGAGAATGCCTCCAATAGAGTTTTCCACACAATGGATCCCTTCGAATACTTGTTAGGGACTCGAAACCATTCTGTTATAGACAAGGAGGGGAAATATTTTGAGTTCACGACTCTGCACCACAGGGAATCCCCTTGAGTCAGCCTCCAAAGATTTATGTCGGCCAAGGCATGGGAAAAGGAGTGGATGGTCTTCAGAACCTAGCCTCCTAATTGTTTAGGAAGGGATAATGTTGACCATTTTGCGAGATGTAATCCTTTTGATTTATGACCATCCCAAAGGTAATGGAAACTTAATTTTTAAATTTTGGAGACAACCCCCTTGGGAATTGTTGCAATAGAATTCTCATAAACTGGAATTCCTTCTAGGAATGGTTTCAGAAGGACTAGTTTGCCTCGAGGAGAAATAAGATGGTTGACCCACTGTGAGATTTTGGTTTCTATTTTCCAAATCATCCAACCCCAGACTGCCTTTCTATAACGGTCGAGATTTAAGAAGAAGCCTAAATACTTGAAGCCTTTGTTCAATGATTTTGTACGGGTGGGAATGATGTTTACTAAAGGGACTAGCTCTTCTTCGAGAGAATTTTAGAAGATAGTGTTGGATTTGTTAAAGTTGACTTCCATTCCAATGGCATTGTGAAAAAAATCCAAAGATTTTTTTAGGACCAACAGTTCTCTAATTGATCCTTGAACATAGCAAAAAACACCTTCCACGAATAGTAAATGAGAAATGACTTCTCTCTCTATTACCTTTAATCCTTTTAAGAAGCCATTCAATCCAGTTTCCTTAAACAACTTGCTAAGAACTTCCACAATGATTAGAAAAAAATAAGGCGACAAAGGACATGCATGCCTTAAGCCTCTCAACAAAATATTATATAAAATAAAATAATTTGTAATATAAATAACAACCACAAATTAATAATTATTTACAAAATATTTTAATCACTATATTGTTTTAGTTTTTTTAATATTATATAAAAATATAATATTATAATATAAATAACAACTACAAATTAAAAATTATTTACAAAATATTTTAATAGCTATATTTTTTTAGTTTTTTTCTATATTAGAATAAATTAAATGGATATATTATACAAAGCTCTTTCATCTCACATTAACTGATAAGATGTTATGACATAAATCCAAATTGTATATTAATATGCATAAATTTCTAATTAAATTATGAGTTGTTTATTGATTTATAATGTAGTTGTAAATTATAAAATGATTGAATATATATTTATGTTGAAACTTACATTCTAAATTTTATGGATAAATATAAATAAATCAGATGTAAATTTTAAATAATTTTTATAATATTAAAATATTATCTTTTTTCTATATTAAAATAAATTAAATAGATATTTTATACAAAGCTCTCTCATCTCACATTAACCGATAAAATATTGATATGACATAAATCCAAATTGTATATTAATATGCATAAATTTCTAATTAAATTATGAGTTGTTTATTGATTTATAATTTAGTTATAAATCATAAAATGATTGAATATATATTTATGTTGAAATTTATATTCTAAATTTTATGGATAAATATAGATAAATCAAATGTAAAATTTAAATAATTTTTATAATATAAAAGTATTATCATGATGATGATGATGATGATGATGATTAACGTTCACTAAGACTTAATTGGTTTATCGGACCTTAAGATGGTAAGTGATTACTTGTGATTCTTTGGAATTTTGTTTTTGTGCTCGAAAAGCATTAAGAGAAGCTTTCCAAGATCACCATACCTTTGTTGAGTTAATAGGTTAGGAAGGTTGGTAGTGTGATCAATATTTTGAAAATGAGATCTAATACGGGTATAGGCTGGACAATCTAAGAGAAAGTGCTTTTCATCTTCAACCTTCTTAATGTCACAAAAGTGACACACAGTTTCATCCCATAACATTTTAGAAATTGACCAATATAAAAATGATTAAATATATATTTATGTTGAAACTTACATTTTAATTTTTTTAAATAAATATAAATAAATCAAATTAAATTCTAAATCATTTTTATTATATATAAATATTATAATAATATAATTTTTAATCGAAAAAAAATAATAAATATTATTTAAAAATTTTTTTTATGAACGTTTACATTAAAAAAAG
>ML802182.1:90870-114741 GCA_009831015.1 Picea engelmannii | reverse complement strand
CTCTCCCCATCTTCCAATAATAATCATCATCAATAATTATAAGGTGCCAACTATCATCTACATTTCCAAATCTACTTGGCAGGGACTAAGCTGCCACACAACACTTGTCCATTTAGAAGCAACAACATGATCAAAATCACCATGGATAATGATCCGAAAATGGATAATGGGTATTATCTCAATCTTGGACACTTGTTTTAATAGGGTATTTGGACTCGAGTGCTTTTGTATGCATCTATACCAAAACCAATCAACGACTACCCAAAACCCAATCAATGATTTTTTTTAAAGCAACCGATGATTAAAAAAACAAGACCATTTTAACGTTTTTAAAATCGAAAAAATATCCAAAATATTTTTGGGGATTTGATCAAATTATTAAGGTATAATTTAAATCTTAGGTTTGGATTGATTCATCGTTTTCTTAAATTATAAATTTAAATTTAAATTTAATTTAAATTATAAAATTTAATTTAAATGTTTTCTTTAAATAAATATTAAAATATTTTATTTATAATCGATATTGAAATATTGGTTATTATAAATATTATTTTTTAAATATTATATATTAATTTTATGTTGATATTACATGTAATATGTTATTACATATAATATGTGATTACATATAATATGTGATCATACAAAAATTATAAATATCCTTTCCAAAAAATTATAAATATCCTTTATAAAAAATATATTTTCTTAATATATTCGTAAATACAAAATATAAAATCTTTGTTTAACCTTCTCAAAAATCAGTTTTATCAAAGCTATGTTATTTAGAATTTATTTAAAAGGAGCCCACCCACTCTACATGAATACTTATTTTGGAAATATTGCAAAAGTAGCCCACCCACTTTACATGAATACTTTATTTTGGAAAGATTGCAAGTTTACTTGATTCCAATCATAAGGGAGAATAATATAATGTAAAGGATGAATGCATTTATTTATGAAAGGCCAATTTTATAATAATTTTATTATATTATTAAATTAGTGACTAGGATTTTTGAATGGGGTGTTAACATGGGAGATCGAGATTGCTCCCACGTGGTTAGAAGACGTTGAGGTTGTGGGAAGTAATCCTCTACAATGAAGACTTGGTTTGTGGTGGTTGTATGGGGTATAGGGGATTTTATGGCTTGTCCATGTCATTCAAAAGGTGGTTCATGGTTTGATGGCCACAAAATGATGGTGGGACGTGAAATCATGGATGAGGATCTAGAGGAGCAAGGCCCCAAATGCTTTTGTTAAAAACAGGAAGATGGTCAACCAATTTAATTCACTTTGTTTATCTGTTTTTGTAAGTATGAGTGACAGTGACCTCCTCGATCATTGTTTCTATGTTTTCTTTTATGTTGTTCTTAGGAGAAATAGGCTCTTATGTCAATTTTCAGTTTTTTTGAAGTACTACAAGCATTATTATACCTACTGAAGGCATAGGTATATAGTAATCGATATGCGTTGACTCAGTATTAGTTTCCTTTGACTTATTTAAATATTCACAGTTTAACAAAAGTTTTAACAAAAACATTTTCGGCAGTTTTTAGTTTAAAGCATTTTTCTTATGTTTGATTGGTGGTTCAAATGACCCTATTATTGCAGAGCCACCCAAATTTTGCACCTCAATCTTATTTTAAAGCATAGGTTTTCCTCGTAATTTTTCCCCAACTGAGTAATGCTGGAAATAAAGTATAGCATTACTTGTAAACAATAAATGTTTGTTTTTCAATGTGATATTTATAATATGTCATGGTTGTCGTGCCCATTGTTTGAGTGGTAATGTCGTGGCCGTTTGTTGAGTGGCAATGTGGCGGTCTTCGTATGTATGTTTCATGCAATTTACATCGATACCCTCTATGTTGTCATGAGCATAGAACCCTAGGAAGCAATTGTCTCTTCGATTCTAACAGTGTCTTGATTTCAATGGCGATTGAAGGTTTAATATCTCTTTCAAATCCTTTTGCGTAACTCTGCGTCGCCACATCCCAAACAAAAAATATCAGAGGTTGATTGAATCGAGGCCATTGCTAATGAAATAAGAGAGAGCAATTATCAACTAATTTTGCATTGGATCCAATGAATGGCAGGTTCAGGATTTTTAGGACCTCTCATTGATACATCTCTCGACCAAAAAAGAACATTAATGCTCTCATGTTTCATAATCTCAGTCTTTGGATTTCTAACAGCTCTATCCCCCAACATCTAGATATACTCCTCCCTCAGGTTAATCAATGTCTTTGGTCAAGCAAGCATTAGCATCTACAGCTTAGTTCTCTCAACCGAAGCAGCGGGGAGCAAGTGGAGAGGATGGATTGGGTTGTACAGATTTATCTTATTCGCAGTAGGCTTCGTGTCACTTCCCGGCATCGCATACCTTACTAGATCATCCTAGGGAATGTCCTACATCTCAATATATGCATTGTCAATGGCCTACTATGCTCTCATTCTTCCTTTCATCTTGGAGTCTCCCAAATGGCTGGTAATCAGAAGAAGGGAAGACAAAGCTCTAGACATTCTTAAAAAAATGGCTACCTGGAATGCTAAGTGTCTTCCCATGAACGTTCAGATAAGTCTTGCTTCTATGGAGGGAGCAAGAAATTCATCCCCTCCGGGACCAATTTTTCTCAGACTTGTCCGAACCTTGGAACGAACGATTGGTGTTTTAAATGTTGGGAGGCATTTAACCAAAAACCAAGGAAGCTGATGTGATGAGAGATTGCATTCTTTGTTAGTATTTGAACGCCCACTGTCGAGATCGATAGTGGTAAGCTGCAGAGCTTAATTTCTATGTGGTCAAGCATACGAAGCCCAAGAATATTACATGCTTGGCATATTTCTGCAAAAAGGATTCATTTTTCTACTTATCGTCTTTCTTCCTCTCTCAATACTATTTGTAAACATCATATTTGTGAAAGGGCTGGAAAATACGCATTGAATTTGTTACCTAGTCTGTTTGTGAATGCCATATTGAATCCTTTGGCCAGGTTCCTGCAAATGCAGAGCATTGTATGGCCAAAGGTCTACTCTTCTACTATTGCTATTGCATTTCACCTCTTATGGCCAGAGGTCTTCTCTTGTACTATTTTTATTACATTTCACCTCTTAGCGTGTTGGGTAACAATATACAAGCTAGGATGGGGATTTATTGGTGCATCTGTATCCACCAGTGTCATCTTTTGAGTGAATGTTGGGATATTGGTGTTGTATATTGAATTCAGTGGCGTCTGCAAAAATACATGGTTGGGATTCTCCAAGAATTGTATTCATGGGATCAAGCACTTTCTCAAACTTTCAATCTCTTCTTATGTTATGGTCTGATACGATTTATTGCTCCACCCTAATTACAATTTATATTTAAGGAATAAAATGATTGTTCATGTTTCCAAAAGTGATGATAAATTACAGTGCAACCCAATATTTGAGTTGTATTTGATCTACTCCACTATGCTTGTTGGTTTCACATGTCACAACTTTCAAACTAGTAGACAAGATACACCACAACTTCACATCATGTTTAGTAATCTTTATCTTCTTTCATCGTGAGTAGAAATTCATCTTTAACTATGGCAACAAAGGAAGAGAAGAAAAACATAATGTAAATGTTCATGCTTTTTTTCTGTTGGCTTGTTGTTTAGTAATTGAAATGGAATGTTTACATATAATGATCTAAATTCCGATTCCACCAAAAAAACTTCAAGGCTTTTGAGAGTTTCACGTTTCAGTCTTTTATAATATAAGCTGAAAATAAATGTAACACTATAAATCTATGTTGATTCATTACTTAATAAGTACTACTTAAAATATTCATAGTTTCAGAATCTAAACGGAAAATAAATCTAATGCTATAGATCTTTATTGATGTATATACAGTTAAGCTCGATATAAAAAAAATGAATCAATTTTTTTTGTTGCAGTTCAGATTATTGGCACTTGGCCATATTGACCCTACTTGCAGGTCTATTACCAAATCCAGAGCGTGAAATATCTTCCTTAAACATTTGGTAAGGATTACACACTCATTTAGGGGTAGATTTCTTTCATTTCTAACTCAAACTTCCTCTGCATTTAAATTTTTCTCTTTTGTAGCATGAATATCGTGTCTCTATATTACATGATACCCATGGGAATAGGCATAGCCACAAGGTGAGTTCATGTAGGTCCCTCTAAGTTAATATTTCTTTTAACAAGTAACCAAACAAGAATTGATATTTCCTTATTTTTCAGCTTGAGAGTATCAAATGATATTGGCACTGGTAGACCAGAGGCCGCAAGATTTTTTGTATGTGTTGCAATGGGTATCACTATTTTTCAGAAAATATGTGTCGCAATGACATTGCTCTGCATGAGAAATGTATTGGGAAGAATTTTCAGCAATAACAAATATGTAATTCATTATGTATCAACGATAATCTCTATTTTATCAATAACAACTTTAACAGATGGTTTGCACGCAGTTTTCTCAGGTTCAATACTCACACTACAACTTCGTAACAAATTCTTTACAAAAGCAAAGCTCCATATTCAACTTAAATCTAACCCCTTATTAAAAAAAAATATCAATTTTCATAAAAGACAATATTAAAATGAAAGTGTGCAATTTTACATACCTAGTTCATGTATACCCGAGTAATATGGTTCATTACTCGGGTCCAAGAGGAAAGAAAGCAGTAATGAATTCTATTAATGTAGAGAACTATAACACGCCACAACAATCAATCTGGAAAACAACCATTATTGACTCGGTTGCACGCCTATCTGTATGTCTCTATAGAGCTCTCAGCCTAATTAGTTACAACAATAAGCTGTCAGATACCATTGTTTTTGTCTGTATGTCTCTATAGATCTCTCAGCCTAATTAGTTACAGCTATAAGTTGTCAGATACCATCGTTTTTTGCTATGAAAATATGTGACACACATTGGTTCTTATTCTCTTGATTATATGCTCTCCACTCTCGACCAAGGAAAATGAAGCACCCCCAGCCAGCCTCAACATAGGGGCTTCAGCAATTTTTACTATCTGGTGATGCATGGAGACCATGTGGAGTGGCCAACATGCATGTAAACCAGATGTAAACCAGGTGGAACGACCACTGATACTTACACGTAAATTCACAAAAAATGATTAATATAGCATATGCCTGGAAAAAAAACTGCTACAACTATTATTTTATTATACCCACATAACGACAGGTATATGCTACCATGTAGCCTTGTTTTGAGAAGAAAAATATGTCAATTAGTCATTGTTGTGGTCATGGTTTCCTAGGTGGTAGGTCATAGTCAGTGTTGTTTGTAATATGTTTTTCTTTTGTAAGATAATAACTTAAAAACTATTTTGTTAAACCATACTTTGTGACATATACAAATAAATGAGTAATATATGGTCTTATGTATTTGACTAAGGTCAGATTTTACATGAAATCACATGACCACAATGTTGTAACCTTAGTGAGGATAGTACGAGATATTGACTTTCTTGTAGATACTATCTAGCTAAAAATGTCTTTTAGGTCGTAGAGTAAGACCTAAAACTGGTTCTGATTGGCTAAGAGCTCGTCTTCCTTGAATGTAACGAAACAATTTAATGGCCCAAGACGTACAGGCATCTGGTAGGAGTGGAAGTCTTACCCCTTACCAAACCACCAATGAGTCATTTCAAGTAGCATGGTTTTTCTTAAATAACTGATGAGTTATCCTGCATTCCCAGATAGCGACCAATGGTGGTTATCCTCATTTCCAATTGACAGTTGAGTTATGGTAAATTTTACCATCTTCAAATAAATAAGAAAAGAAAGAAAAAAATGAAAGGCCATGTCAATATCTATTGCCATCCCTAGGGATTGGACTATCCTCATGATACCTAATTGGGGATGTAAGGAAGGTGGGTGTCTTTTTTGATATATCCTTTTGCACATCCTTTTTATCAAACATGGCATTGTCTAGCCATGTTGTAAAATCTTGTTTTCTTTAAGAGAAGCGGGTCTTTGGATCATCATCACTAATTAAAATTAGAAAATAATTTTTTATTCCATAGTAAAGTAGAGTAATTATTAATTTTGAAATCTTATCATATGAATATGTTACTATAAACATTTGATTATGTAGGTTTCCACGATTAGTCATAATGTTAGATATTTTTCTAGATAAAATTGTCTATTAGGTTTTGAAGCTTCCAAAGTTTCGAGTGGACACTCCACCCATCATCAAGGACACTTGAAGATATCATGTTTGAAACGAGTGTTGAGGTTTGTATTTAAAGAAAAAAAATGGAAAGTGATCGCTAAGGATAAGAGATAGAAAAAATGGGCGTTGAGCTCAAATAATAGAAAATATAAAATTAATCATTGAATATAAATAATGATACAAGAAAATGAATATTGTATTAACAGTTTTTTAAAATAATGAAGAAAACAAAGTAATTAATATATATAGGTTAATAATATAATAATCATAATTCTTTTAAATTGGATAATGTTGTTAATAAAAGATAATATTAATGATAATAAAGTGAAAGAGTTAAAAATTGAAAATAAAGAAGAAACACAAGTAATTAAGATAGATTTAAGACAAGATATAAGAGTTAAAAATTTAAGACCAGTGTAGATCCATCTTAAATCCAGATCTATCAAGCACCAAGAGGGATCCAATTTCTTAAGGTGTAATTTTTATTATTATTTCATTTTTATGTTTTTTTCCTAATTGAGCGAACTTCACTGTGCGTGTAATTGTTTTTTAATTGAGCCAACCTATTTTTATTATTGTTATTTTTTAAATTAAGTGGACTTTGATTTCTTTTTAATGTAGCGAAATCTAACATGACCTAACCTAATGCCTCAAAATCTCCCCCATACTAGGTTGTAGAGCACCTCGCTACTCTCAATGCAATAAGATATAATTTAATAATGTTGTTAATACAAGATAATAATAATAATAATAAGGAAACGAAGCAAAATTGAAAACCAAGGTGTAAGGTGGTTATAGTGAAATGATGATATTAATGGGAACCAGCAAGATTGTGAGGCCAAGATTAGAGAAATTATTAACCCATGAGATAGGAATAGATCCAACATTAAAACGGTAGATAAGAATAGAATGAATATTAATACAGGAAATTAAGATGAGGGGGCAATAGAGTATTAATAGGTGTTGAAATAAATTTTTTTATTAAAAGTTGTTCATAATGAACAAGATTTAATAATAATGTTTAATAAAGGATAATAGTAATGATAATAGACTAAAATAATTAAACTAGAAGAGGAAAAGAGAAAACAAAGATGAAAGGAGGCTTCAACGAAATGATGAGGCTAAAGGGAACAAATAGATTGTGAGGCGAAGAATAGAAGCAAATGGATGAAGAGGAAGGAAACAATCAAGAAAAGAAAACAAAGGCTAATGTTCAAGGTGATGAATGATGGGATTCTAGGAATGACTAAGTTTGTAACCATCTTCACAATTAAAATTATTAGGATGTTTTTCAATTTCGAGAGCTTCATGAATGAGACGAGAGGAGTAATAAGGGGCTGAGGCGAGAAATTTGGTTTGGTCAAAATGAATGAGGTGCTTGGATTTAAAGGAGTGTTTGACGATAGTTGATTTGGAGATACGATTGTGGGTGGTACCAACTATATGCTCTTTAAAATGAACTTTGAAGGATCTGGCAGTTTGATCTATGTAATATTTTCCATCAGAGCAAGGAATTTGTAAAACTCCCTAGCCAAGCATTGGGTTGAATTTATCTTTAGCAATCCTAAAACAAAATTTAAGGGTTTTACAAGGTTTGAATACGGTTTTGATATTCTTCTAAGCCAAGAGTTTTGAGATAATATTGGTGGTGCCTTGGATATAGGGGGGGTGATGAATAGAAAAACTGTATTCGAACCCTGTAAAACCCTTAAACCACTTTTTATGACCACTAAAGACAAATATGACCCAATGCTTGGCCTAGGAGTTTACCAAATTCCTTGCTCCCGTGGAAAATCTTACATAGGTCAAACTGGCAGATCCTTCAAATCTCTTCTTAAAGAGGATATCCCATATAACTCTCACCTTATCATGATCCATTCTTATTTACAATATCCAATTTTCCATTTGTTTGAAAAGTAATTTCTTATAACCAACTGGTAGGAACTTCTCTCTCAACATCAATCCCATCTTATTCCAAGTTCTTATCTTCTCCTTATTCAAGTGCACTCTCTCACACTATACAAAATACCACCAAATATCAGCATGACCCTTCAACTTTGTGAAGGTGAACTTTATCTCAATAGGATTTCTCAAGTCCTCACAAGTTCTCCAAGTACAAGTCAGTTTCTCTACAGATATCACACACTTGGCAGTATGCTTCTCTCTGACGTTTTTCTCCTAATTGTAATATGTCAATCCTACATAAGCTCGACCTATTGCATATTCTACTACCTCTAGCATAAAATCACTCCAATTTTAATCCTCAAGCCTTCAACATTTTTGCTTCTTCATATTGGACTTTGTGTTCCTCGCATCCAGTAGTAATACCTTCTTCTATGCTCTTCCATAAAGTTCTAAATTTCTTCCTTAGAGGCACTCTTCTTGTAGACTAATTCCACCTCTCTTGGTTTCAAATCCTTTCTAACCCAACCCCTACTTTAGTGTGAGCCCAAATTCCTTCTTCAAGCACCCATTTATCCTTCATGCCTTCAATTTTTGGCCTTCTAAATACTTCAATTCCTCAAGTGAAATGATTTACATTCCTTTGTTGTTTCCACATATTCATCTCTTCAACTTCCCATGTGAAAAGTTTCATATTCTTCTTCTACGTTCCCTTCATTATGTCCTTCTATGTGCCCTTCATTTTTTCCTTCTGAACATATACATTTTTGCACCAAGAATTTAATTTGCATTTACATTCTATCCTATGCCAGCTCTTCCTACTCACTCATTAAGCTCACTATCTTCTCACTTTCGTATCTCCATGTGATGGCTAGTAAGAAATCCTTGGGAGGCTCTCACATAGAGATGATTTTAGGGGACAAATTTCTCTCATGGGATAATTTTCCATGGTTTTTCCCAAAAAAAGATTCTCTATTCTAAAAATGATTCGCCCAAATTCTATAGGATAAAATTATTTTACCTTAAAAATCGCCAAATTTTTAAACGAACTATATAAAATCCTTAGAAATTGGAATATTTTTACAAAAATATCGCCAAACATTTATAGTTGGCATATGAAGGATTACTAAGATTCGCAAAGGTTTCTACATTTAAAAATAAATTTCCATCCTTAAAATCATCCCTACGAGTCTCACATCATTTCTATAGGTGTTGTGGTGAATGAGGGGTTCAAGTGTCTACCAACACCTTATTTATGTTGTTTAGCCAAGATGAATGGTTCTTTACTGCTATAACAAAAGAGTTTTACTTTGGTGGATTTTACTTTTCAGTGAATACTCCTACATAAAGAGTTATATTCCTAGAGTGTCTTTTATATACACTTTTTCTCTATGAGCTAAGTGGGTTAGGTCGAGGAGTTGAGTGCTCTGAATTACAAGCAGGAGGTCACGAGGTCAAGTCCCCAGGTTGGTTTACCTCTCGTACCATCGTCGAAGTGAGGGAAAGTACTTGGAGGGTTTCCTGGGATGTGTACTCCATCGAAGAAAAAAAAGGTACACTTTTTCTCTATCTATTAAAAAAAAAAAAATTAACAATGGCAAATGAAAATGTGTACATATAGGTAGTGTTTACAAGATATATGATGCATGTTCTCCATGGCATTTGAACATGGATCCCCTTCAAGATAATTTGTTCTCCGTGGCATTTGAACATGAATCCCCTTCAAGAGAATTTGAAACTTTCACCAAATTTCTTTTCTTAAACATGATGTTCATTAATACACGAAGATGTGACCATTCATGAGAAAATCCTACTATTCCTAATGACTTAGTTATATTCCTAATGACTTAGTTATTCTTGGTAGTTTATGAATTATGACTTTATATCTAGCATAAATTATAAAATAATATATTCTAAGTATATTACATTAGGGGTTAGTCCAATAAGATTAGTGAATTATTGGGTTAGTAGTTTGGATAAATGGATTAAGGAGTAATAGTTAGTGAGTTGGGGGTTAGTAAATGTGTCAATTAAGAAATGGTGGTTTAAGGGTTAGTCGATTAGGTGTTAATGATTATTCGCTTAGGGCTTAGTGAATTAGGGAATTAAAGATGACATAAATAGTAATTTGAAGTTAATGGATTAGGAAATTAAAAGTTGGTGGATTATGAAATAATGATTAGAGATGAGTAGGTTAGACTTAGTATATATATATGCTATCCAATTCATATGAAACTTTATTCTGTCATTCGTCATGAAAAAGATTTGTTTCTCATGGTGTAAAGAGGTGGGACCAACAATAATTTTTCTATCCTTGTCATTTACGATATCTCTAAAAGGAGAACACTGAAATCAATAAATAAGATCAATAAATAATGGAAACAATTGTAATATTTTACTTGATTTAAGTGACATGAAAATATCATATAAATATATGTGTTTTTCGAAAAACAATTTTACTCTGTTTCAATTATATGGAAAGAGAATATGATTTAAAGGAAGGATACACATTTTATGAAAAGTCAAATCCCTCATAAAGTAGTTATAATTTTTAGGATACAATTTGTGAAGCCATGCTTTGTGGTGAAGGTGTCGTTGTCATCTCCACGGATGGAAGTTATGATAGAAAAAGTGTTTGCTTGAAAATAAAGGGAAGCAAGTGATGTTGACTAATAGTTATCTATTGAGTAGTTGGTTTAGTTTGTTTTTTTTATAATATTTTTTGTGGATATTTATTTAAAATTGGGTGATAAATTGTTGAATTTGTATATTGGAGTAGTTATTTCTGTAAAATTTGAGTGGTTCAAGAGTTTTTCAGCATGTTGAATCAATTTCTACATTTAAAATGTAATTTAAACAATCCAAAATTGTGATTTTATGAAGATTTATGTCTTAGAATTCCAGCAAAAAGGGCAAAAACGTAGAACAATAAGACAACCACATAATAAATTAGTTTTTTGTTAATGTTGATTTATCTAGCATTGAGAGGGATCAAATTTCTTAATATGTAATTTTTATTATTATTTAATTCCATGTGATGTGTTAATTCCTTCATACTAAATGATAAAAGAAAATCACACCTTAATAAATTTGATCTGTTTTTATTAAATGTATAGTTTGTTGTTATTTATTATTTATTTATTTATTTTTGTTGTCTCATAACATTATGATAGAACATCTCCCTCCATAATGCATTGCAGATCAATGAATCTGAAAATATTTAAAAAAATGAAAAAATAAAAATACAATTTTGTTTTCTCCTAAAAAAAATGAACTTACTAAAAAGATTGAGTTTATCCATTTATTAATGCACTACAAATCATTTTAATTTTATATGTTGTAACTTTATCGTTGAAATAACAAAACATTTGAGGTTTTTATTTTTTCTATATTAAATCTACTAAATGCATATCATGAAATGAAATACATTTTACCACTGAGTATAATTTTAGTAGTTAACATTGACATGACCTATAACTATTTAGAAAAAAAATACAAAAATAACATGAGATGTAATTTTTGTGTTTATATATCCAGACATTAATTAACCTTTTTTTTCCAAAGAAAATTGCATTTTTATATTAAACATAATATAAATTGTATACATATCATATCCAAAACAGTGCAAATCTACATCACTGTTGATTCTAAAAGGATGATCTCTAAAAACATAGATCAGTACAAAGCAAGTTCTATGACCTTCTAGCATTACTTGGAAAAAAAACATGATTCTCTTCACGAAAAAGAGATAATTAACCAGATTGATGACATCAAAAAGTAATCACTGTAGACAATCTTGAAAATACTTAGTACATATGTATGAATAGTGGGGGGGCCTCTTGGCCATCCTTCCATAGGTTGTATGCAATAAATCCTGGACTTTGGTGAAGGGCCTTCTTTGATTGTATGTCAGCTTGCTTATTTCCTTCTCTATAGATATGTGCAAATGAAATAGTTCTGAAAAAAGGAACGAGATCCATAATTCTATCTTTCCATCCTTCTAGATTGGCCACCAATATGGCTCCTTTTTTGTTGAGCCAATTTATAACGATCTTAGAGTCGCCCAGTACATGAAGCTCATATATAGATAGTCTAGTAGCAAGTAATAAGGTAGCCCATGCTCCCATAAGCTCAACCCTAGAATTGGTGCCTCTAACACAATTTAATGCCCATTTATATTTTGTATGCTCATCTAGCTTTATGACTCCACCTACTCCACAGAGTGATCCATTCAGTTGTGTTGCCCCATCAAACCAGGTGTTGGCAGCAATAATATAATTGTTATTTTTATTAAATAGTCTACATAGCTGCCTACACAGGGTCTTGAAATTTTGTTACTCTTCGTGAGCAGTTTCGTAAATGACAATCGTAAATCGTCACTTTTTACTTGTCGTCTATTCATGCTACGTTTTCATGACTGAAAGCATGAAAACTTGCGACTGTAATTACCATTTTGTTTTAAAGTTTCATTGAAGGCAAATGGTTTATTTAATTTGTTATGGAGTTTTGATTCCTTGCCATGAAGATATTACTCCTTTTTGTTTTTGACCCTTTCAATTCTAAGCATGCCTAAGAGATTGATAGTTTTAACAAAAGATCCCCACCATTCGATTTTTTGTATTGATTTTGGTTTGATTTTTTATCACATTTCTTTCATGAAACTTTTGACTATTCGATTTTTGTAAACTTACCCAACTTTGCAATTAAACCATGTTGTGTGCACTTATGTTGTTTTGAGCACATTGGTCCTAGCTTGTACTCAATACCAAGGTGGCATACGATGTATAGATTGCCATTACTTCTTAGTATGGTCTCAGGTTTCACAAAACTCTTCACACGTGTTTTGATTAAACACCCTTCCCATTGTTTGAGTCATTACAACGTGTATTGTTAGGCTTGGGGCTATGGCTCTGTTTCATTTTTGCAAACCCTACCTGTATACTATGTGTTGATTACCCTCCCATCTAGTATGGCTCCAGTGGTAAGGATTGAACCAAACGGTATCCAAACCCTGCTCTCATACGATAATGCTAGGGAGGATTTGGAAAGGAATGGCTGGCATATTTTCATCAAAAAGTTTCAGGGTTTTAATCTTCAGGTCGCCCAAAAGTTCGCCTTAACCTTTGATGGTTGTAGGGAAAACGTTGGTGATGTGCAATTGAAAGTAACCGAAGAGTTCCTGAGTCAAGCCACAGGATTGCCAACGGTTTGTCAGAAATAGTTTAAAAACGCGAAAGTGGAGGAAGTCCCTTGGACCCTACTATTTACATTGTGAAAAATAACCAGCTGTGATAGAGGTATGCCAATTTCGTTCCTGAAAATTTGGTGGCATGATTTACTCTCTGTAGTGAAGCAATTTATCACATGTGAGGGACGGTTCAGACTAGTTTTTCTATATCATTTACGCTTGCTTATGAGTTTTATTGGTTTTTCGTTGAATACACCATATTACCTACTCATAAGTCTATATAAAATGGGGAAAAGATTTAAGAAACAGAGGTCAGACTCAAGTCTTTTTCATCGTGGCCTGATTAAAATCATCCTCATGCATCAGTTAGAGTCGCAAAATGATTGTTGGGATTCATTTATTATGCAAAATGGTTTTGGTAACCCTGAATTGGGAGAAGTAGATAAGCCAGTCATTGAGGAAACCCTTGTGAACCCGACGGCCTCTCTTCCACCTCCCCAGGCTTGTGATTTTTCCCCTAACAGAAAATCCTTGAGCTACCCTAAGGTCATTCAACAGGATAGTCAACCGGTTATACATCCAAAGGATTGTATTAAAACTGTGAAGAAACCTACAGGAAAGAAGTTAAAAGGTAATGTTGATGTCAATTTCAAAAACAAAAGAGTTGGTCGGATAATTTCTCGAAGTCTTCGAAATAAGACAAATTCTTGTGCAGATCCCATCATCATGATTGAGGTTAATGAAAGCTCAGACTCTTAAATTGACAAATTCCTTGCAGAAGAAGACCCTGTGTCATTCGGACTATACCTTGACCAACCCTATAACTTTGTTGATAATCTGCCTCCTTGTCTCAAAGACAACCCAGAGTTTCCTCGTATCCAACTCTGCAATAAATCTGCCATCTGTATGGAGGATTCTCTGACCCGTAATGTTGTTCGTTCTAATGCAAACTCCTTACAGTCATAATGTGATGTGTGTCTATCATGGATCGACAAATACTATATTGATGTCCTGTTTCTATAGTCACGGGTCAAGTTTTTAAAAGACCAGGTTGATATGTTAACAAATGAAAACAACAAGCTTGAATCCATCATCCAAGGGAAGGAGAAGCGTTTGAAAACCACAGGTCATGTGATTTTTAAAAATGTAGAGGCAACTACAGCTATCGTTAACTCCAAAGTTTCATGATACGATTTGATTTTATGATTAGAGGTATGATTTTGTTTTATGTAGCATGATTATTGCCATTCTTAAGTTAGGTTATTTGGTTTGATTGAATAAACTATTTTTATTATTAAGATTAGCCTATTTTATTTATTCAATAAAATGAGATTGCATTTGCTATTATAATTAGCTATAGAATCGCAAGATTCTGTAGCCAGTTAAGAAAATTCGAATTGTTTGATTTGATGATAGAAAACATATCTGAGATCTCCCTATTTTCTTTTGTTTTCAGGATAATTCAGGAGCCCATGATTTCAAAGATGATATGAGGCACTTTTAAGATTTCCAAGTCATATCTATTATGTATTTTGAATAAACAGAATTAGATTGTTGTTAGTTTTTGGATATCTAATGAAATCAGGGTGGTTGCATGCCCCTTTATTTTTGAAACCAATTTGATCTTATGAATAGGAAACAATTATGCTTCATGAGACCTATATAAACATATCATTTTGTAAACATTGGATCATCTCGGCCTGGGGCAAGAGTATGGGCGTTTTATCACAGACTTGAATGGAACAGAATGCACGTTGCAGTTTTAGCTTTTCTGTATAATGTTTTGATTCAAGTTATGTTTATTTCAATTTGGTAATAGATGGTGATTGCTTTAGTCGTCATGATTTATTGCAAGTTGATATGATTAATTTTTATATGTTGTCCATATCTTATGTTTCGGATACAATACACAATGATCATCTATCCAATTTAAATTATGAGATTTATCTCTAATTTCTTTTGAATATTTACATGCAAGTTCTTACAAGAAGATTTATCTCGTCATAGTTACTTGCAAAACATAAAAATCACTGTGACTGTGTCCATTATATGTTATGTTATCATAACTCAATTTTCAGCACATTTGTTTTGGAACAATCGTAAGGTCCGTTGCAGGTTAACTTCTCGGATAAGGTGACTGGATATCCCCTATTGAACAAACATTGGATGCGTTAATAGGTTAGTCTGTTATTTTATTTCGTTTGTTTGCTTATTTTAGAAGTTATATATATATATATATATATATATATATGGTATGATTTCTATTACCTATAATTTTATGTTCGATTAAGTAAGTTTAATATTTGATTTCATGAATGTACACATCCAAGAAAACAAACCAAAAAAATTAAATAGTATTTTCACTTTCTTTATTACTGTTGTTAAAGGAACCAATTTACATTTGATTTTTACGAGTTTAGATTAAAACTCGTCTTTTGTACACATTGTATATAGAATTATTAAAC
Source organism: Picea engelmannii (assembly GCA_009831015.1). NCBI lineage: Eukaryota > Viridiplantae > Streptophyta > Pinopsida > Pinales > Pinaceae > Picea > Picea engelmannii. The sequence goes on along the minus strand of ML802182.1, from coordinate 98,999 downwards.
ATATATTATTTAAATAAATTGTACATATATATATTTAAATGTATATATAGATTTTAGTGATTGTTATTTATTAAGTATTGTATTTTCTTTAGTTATTTTTCGCTTTCTTTAGAACTTAGATCGGCCAACGGAGTCGCTAAACCCGTCGGAGTGAATTAATCCAAATGGCTTGGGTTAATTAGACAACCCCAGACTGGATTCACTCTTCCAGTTGACGAGCGGTCAATTTCGCCCGTCAACACCAGGCAATGATTTTATCCGTAGGTAGAAGAGAAGTAGTCCTGGGTTTTATTACTTTTATATTAATACTCTTCAATCCCACTTCTCCCATAATAGTATAAACAGCACATTGTGTTGATGGGATCATGTCCTCAAAGAGCGCTTTGTTCCGATCCAGCCATATGTTCTAGCAAAGATAAGCAAGAAGAGCTTGATAATGAGAGTTCTGAGAATTCCAGTTGTAGAAACACTCACTCAAAGAGATCCTTGTCCATCCATGATTGAGCTTTAGCATATTTTTTGTCTCTGACCATACCGAAATGGAGAAAACACAGTGGACAAAGATGTGATTAATTGTTTCTCTTTGATGCCTACAAAGGTAACACATGCCAGGTCCCTGCCATCCTCTATTCTACAAGTTTTCCCAAGTCATTATTTTATTCTCAACTGTAAGCCACACAAATAGTTTTAGTTTCAAAGGACAGTCCCATTTCCACAACGACCTTCTCCATCCACCTATCTTATAGGTCCAGATCTTATTTGATAGAGCTGCATATACATTTTTAATAGAAATATGTCCCGACTTATCCCCACCAATCCAGATAAGCTCATCAAGTTTGTCCATGATCTTAATGCCTGCATCTATCATGTGTCTTCTATAAGTGTCCCATTCTACAGCCATATCTGCTTCCAATCCCAATTCATCACTGCATATCCAACTTTGTGAAGTTGAGCTCATGTTCGATGCTCGACTAGCTTGAGAGAGTAGGTGTATGTTATTTTGATGTAGTATATCTATTAATTCATTGGATAAGAAGGAGTCAAGCCCCATTCCCAAAATAGCATCACAACCAACCAAAATTGAAAAACCCAAACATGGTCTCTAGGCAATCTAGTGGAGAATTATCGGTAAGGTATTGAGTATATTCTTCCACGATTGTGAGCCATAGTTTGAAAAGACTGTTGTAGAGCGTAGCCAAGAAGTAAAAGTATCATGTGGAAAATATTTGTCCTTAAGTACACTTTTCCATAAGCCTGGAGTCATCAAATCCCTCCATAGAGTATTTGTAGCCAAAGCCCTGTAAAAGATAAAAATATTGTGCAGGCCCCACCCACCATAATGTTTCAATTTTGTGACAGAAACCCAACTGCACAAATGATATATTTTCTTGTTTTTATTACCAAACCAGAGGAAGTTAAAAACCAACCTTCGAATCTTATTAAGAATTGATATTGATAGGTGCGCAAGCAACATCTAGTAGACAGGGAGATTCTCCAACACAACTTTAATAAGAACTAGGCATCCTCCCATGGAGAGCCATTTATTACTCCAATGGTTTATTCTTGCCTCGTACCTATTGATGAGCCACTGCCAGTCTGCCTCCTTATAATGACCTAGATTCAATCGATATCCCAAGTAGATGAAACCTGTAGATAAATCAGAATTAGTGTAGGGGAGAATAACATTAAGGGCCTATCATGTTTCTGGAGAAACTCCCAAGGACAAGTAAACAGATTTTGTAGATTTATAACCAGTCCCGACGCTTGGCAGAAGTCCTGTAGAATAGTCTAAATCATTGTCCATCCATTAGCTGAATCTCTAGAAATTATGAGGATGTCGTCAACAAAAGGAGGTGGAGGACCTTTAGTGTTATGGAGACCTTAATTTTGGTGAGAAATACCTCATCTTGTGCTTTTTTTAAAGTGAGGCTAAGAGATTCCATGACTAGAATGAAAAGAAGAGGCGAAAGTGGGCATCCCTGCCTCAACCCTCTACTACTTTTAAAAAAGGATGAAGCCTCACCGCTTATCATAATAGCATAAGAAGTGGATGTGATGCAAGCCATTATCCAATTTGTAATTTGTAATCCAAAACCACATTGAAGTAGAATTAATCGAAGAAAATCCCAACTTGTATAGTCATAGGCCTTTTTCAGGTCTAGTTTTAAAATGATGGCTTGTGATTTTTTATTATTAATGTTATGTAGACATCCCTGAGTTGTTCCAACTGCGTCCAGAATTTGTCTGCCTTGAAGAAAACCAAACTGTTCTACTAAGAGAGCTCTAGACAATATTGGATGGATTATCTTTGATATAACTTTTTCTATAATCTTATAACAAAGGTTACAAAGCGTTATCAGCCGAAAGTCACTGAATAGTGAGGGTTTGTTAACCTTGGGAATAAGTGCTATAAAAGTAGAATTAATCAGTGAAGTTACCTTCCCTCTAATTCTAGAATCCTCTACCATCTCCAATAAATCCTGACCAACATCCTCGAAGAAATTATGGAAAAACTCGATGATCCATCTGTCAGGACTAGGGATTTTATCTCTGGAAAACCCTTTGAGAATCACCAAGATTTCCTCTTTAGTCACAGCCTTTTCCAAATTGTGTAAATCATCTGCAGTCACAAAGATTGAGAACAATTTAACAAAGTTAATCTGATCCAGAATTACATTCTGACCTGTATCACTGAAAAAAGACTTGAAATAGTTGGATGCATCCTCCTTGATAGCCTGTTGTCCTGAGTGAGATACCTCGTTATCATATTTAATCTCCCAGATATATTTTTTGTTCCTCCTAAAGCTTGCAAATCAGTGGAAGAACTTTTTGTTATTATCTCCTCTTTTTATCCAGATAGCCCTACATTTTTCGGCGCCACCTTTCTTCCTCTTCCAGTAATAATTTCTTTCTTTCCATCTCAAGAGTAGACAAATCTCGGGTCATGTCGTCCGGATTAGCTCCTACTGACAAATGAGCGTAATAGAATTCAATCTTCTCTTCTATCCTTTCCAAAGCCAATTGGTCCTGTTGTCTTTTTTTCTTTGCCCAATCCTTCACTTGATATTTTAAAAGAGCCAATCTCTCAACTAGTCTCCTATGTGCATTGTTAACAGATTGCAGACGAGGGTCATGCCAAATTTCCTTAACCATATCCGCAAAAGAGGGGTCATCCATCCAACCCACATTGAATTTAAATGGGTAGGATATCGTCGGAATATTGTCCTTGAACCCTAGAAGGATAGAGCATGATCAGACAGGTATGGGTATTCAACCCATGATCTATGTCTTAAAAAAGAAGCCAAAAGATCCTCCACAACATAAAAGCAGTCAAGTCACTTAGCAATATGCCATGTTCTGATCTACCATTCCTCCAAATAGACACATACACAGGAGGGGAAACATCCACTATACAATGCCTAATAAAAAAGGATTTGAAATACCCGGCCATAGGATCGACATGTGCATTTGGACCCCACACCTCCTCACATGAAGTTGTAAATTTCAAGTCGCCAGCAATAATTAGATCTTTGTGAGATAATAGGCCTGATGTGTCCAGAGAATTCCAAAACACTTTATGCTCCTGACAGGACCCGTAAACATTTAGTAGCATTAAATTTTTGTTGTTCAATATAGAAGTCCTTAACAAAAAAATTCCACCACTACTTAGAAAAGGATTTAGATCAAAATACATAGGATCCAAAGATGCTAAGAGCCCACCAGAAGTCCCCACAGAGCTGACAACTGCAATCATCCAATCCGATTTTAGTTTACTAAAAAATAATCTTGCTTTATTCGCTGCAACCAACATCTCTTGAAGAAAGATTATGTTTGGATTAGTTTTTGATAACAGTCTACGAAGGGAGGACAATTTAAGGGGTCCTCCTACCCCTCTTATATTTAGAGATAGAAGGATCATGATTTAGCTCTGGCCATGGCTTTCATGCCTCTAATCGCCCCTAAATCAGTGATAGTAGCAGGTAAAGTATCAGCAATTGAACTGCTAGCCCCAACCTTATGTCGGGCACTTCTTGTTTTAATGGGGGAGACATCAAATCCGAGTCCCCTAGACCACGTAGGGTCGATAGTAGAGTCCCCACCTTTCCCTTAAGTATTGCTAGAACCTCCTTGTATAATCAGATTTGTCACAGGGTGGGTTCCCAAAAAGGAAGGTAGAGGGATGGGGTTAGACGCCTGAACAAGGGGAGGGATCAGATCCGAGATCATATGATCCAGAATAGAGTCATTTAGGATCGGTTATCTGAAACCTGGGAGGGAGGCATCAGTAACCACATTCCCTGTCAATTTGGATAGTGTAGAGGGTTTCCTATAGGGAATTTCGCCAGACATCACAGCTAAGTCCCCATCTAAACCAGTATCAACAAACTCGGGATGGTTTCAAATCCTTTCTAACCCAACCCCTACTTTAGTGTGAGCCCAAATTCCTTCTTCAAGCACCCATTTATCCTTCATGCCTTCAATTTTTGGCCTTCTAAATACTTCAATTCCTCAAGTGAAATGATTTACATTCCTTTGTTGTTTCCACATATTCATCTCTTCAACTTCCCATGTGAAAAGTTTCATATTCTTCTTCTACGTTCCCTTCATTATGTCCTTCTATGTGCCCTTCATTTTTTCCTTCTGAACATGTACATTTTTGCACCAAGAATTTCATTTGCATTTACATGCTATCCTATGCCAACTCTTCCTACTCACTCATTAAGCTCACTATCTTCTCACTGTCGTATCTCCATGTGATGGCTAGTAAGAAATCCTTGGGAGGCTCTCACATAGGGATGATTTTAGAGGACAAATTTCTCTCATGGGATAATTTTCCATGTTTTTTCCCAAAAAAAGATTCGCTATTCTAAAAATGATTCGCCCAAATTCTATAGGATAAAATTATTTTACCTTAAAAATCGCCAAAATTTTAAACAAACTATATAAAATCCTTAGAAATTTGAATATTTTTACAAAAATATCGCCAAACATTTATAGTTGGCATATGAAGGATTAGTAAGATTCACAAAGGTTTCTACATTTAAAAATAAATTTTCATCCTTAAAATCATCCCTACGAGTCTCACATCATTTCTATAGGTGTTGTGGTGAATGAGGGGTTCAAGTGTCTACTAACACCTTGTTTATGTTGTTTAGCTAAGATGAATGGTTCTTTACTGCTATAACAAAAGAGTTTTACTTTTCAGTGAATACTCCTACATAAAGAGTTATATTCCTATAGTGTCTTTTATATACACTTTTTCTCTATGAGCTAAGTGGGTTAGGTTGAGGAGTTGAGTGCTCTGAATTACAAGCAAGAGGTCAAGTCCCCAGGTTGGTTTACCTCGCATACCATCGTCAAAGTGAGGGAAAGTACTTGGAGGGTTTCCCAGGATGTGAACTCCATCAAAAAAAACATACACTTTTTCTCTATATATTAAAAAAAAATAAAAAAATTAACAATGGCAAATGAAAATGTGTACATATAGGTAATGTTTACAAGATATATGATGCATGTTCTCCATGGCATTTGAACATGGATCCCCTTCAAAATAATTTGTTCTCCATGGCATTTGAACATGGATCCCCTTCAAAATAATTTGTTCTCCATGGCATTTGAACATGAATCCCCTTCAAAAGAATTTGAAACTTTCACCAAATTTCTTTTGGTAAACATGGTGTTCATTAATACACGAAGATGTGACCATCCATGAGAAAATCCTACTATTCCTAATGACTTAGTTATATTCATAATGACTTAGTTATTCTTGGTATTTTATGAATTATAAATTTATTTATATTACCTTGTAAGATGGCTTATATCTATCATAAATTATAAAATAATATATTCTAAGTATATTACATTAGGGGGTTAGTCCAATAAGATTAGTGAGTTATTGGGTTAGTAGTTTGGATAAATGGATTAAGGAGTAATAGTTAGTGAGTTGGGGGTTAGTAAATGTGTCAATTAAGAAATGGTGGTTTAAGGGTTAGTCGATTAGGTGTTAATGATTATTCGCTTAGTGCTTAGTGAATTAGGGAATTAAAGATGACATAAATAGTAATTTGAAGTTGATGGATTAGGAAATTAAAAGTTGGTGGATTATGAAATAATGATTAGAGATGAGTAGGTTAGACTTAGTATATATATATGCTATCCAATTCATATGAAACTTTATTCTGTCATTCGTCATGAAAAAGCTTATATTTCCCCTGATTTGTTTCTCATGGTGTAAAGAGGTGGGACCAATAATAATTTTTCTATCCTTCTCATTTACGATATGTTTAAAAGAACACTGAAATCAATACATAAGATCAATAAATAATGGAAACAATTGTAATAGTTTACTTGATTTAAGTGACATGAAAATATCATATAAATATATGTTTTTTTTCGAAAAACAATTTTACTCTGTTTGAATGATATGGAAAGAGAATATGATTTAAAGGAAGGATACACTTTTTATTAAAAGTCAAATCCCTCATAAAGTAGTTATAATTTTTAGGATACAATTTGTGAAGCCATGCTTTGTGGTGAAGGTGTCGTTGTCATCTCCACGGATGGAAGTTATGATAGAAAAAGTGTTTGCTTAAAAATAAAGGGAACAAAGTGATGTTGACTAATAGTTATCTATTGAGTAGTTGTTTTAGTTTTATTTTTTTTTGGATATTTGTTTAAAATTGAGCGAGAAATTGTTGAATAAAATGTAATTAAAAAAATTTAAAATTGTGATTTCGTGAAGATTTATGTCTTAGAATTCCTGTGAAAAGGGCAAAAATGTAGAATAATAAGACAACTTCATTATCTACTACTGTGTTGAGTAATTTTTGTTTTGGAAATGGAATTCATGATTGAGGTTTTAGATATAGTGGGACATAATAAATTAGTTTTTTGTTAATATTGATTTATCTAGCATTGAGAAGGATCAAATTTCTTAATATGTAATTTTTTTTATTATTTAATTCCATGTGATGTGTTAATTCTTTCATACTAAATGATAAAAGAAAATCACACCTTAATAAATTTGATTTTTTTTTATTAAATGTATAGTTTGTTGTTATTTATTATTTATTTATTTATTTTTGTTGTCTCATAACATTATGATAGAACATCTCCCCCCATACTGCATTACAGATCAATGAATCTGAAAATATTTTAAAAAATGAAAAAATTAAAATACAATTTTGTTTTCTCCTTAAAAAAAAAAAAAATGAATTTATTAAAAAGATTGAGTTTATCCATTTATTAATGCACTACAAATCATTTTAATTTTATATGTTGTAACTTTATCGTTGAAATAACAAAACATTTGAGGTTTTTATTTTTTCTATATTAAACCTACTAAATGCATATCATGAAATGAAATACATTTTACAACTGAGTATAATTTTAGTAGTTACATTGACATGACCTATAACTATTTAGAAAAAAATACAAAAATAACATGAGATGTAATTTTTGTGTTTATATATCCAGACATTAATTAACTTTTTTTCCAAAGAAAATTGCACTTTTATATTAAACATAATATAAATTGTATACATATCAAATCCAAAACAGTGCAAATCTGTGACGAACCGCCTCGTTACGACAACCATTCTAGTGATAGGTGCAATTTTTTTTTCTCTTTTGTGGGTGCGGTGTCTGCGCGCGTGTAGACATAAAAACACACTTGACTCTAGGTCGCCCCTCGACATTCAACAAGGCGTAACCACGGTGTTCATTGCAAGTAGACAAAGGCATACGACGAGAAATCGCAAACAACTAAGACCATAGGCAAGGGTGCACAACGCAACATTAACGACAAGTAAAACTGACTGCTAATTACGGCTAATTACCCGCCCGTCCTACCCTGCAAGGTTAGGACCTCCAAGACACATAATCAACGCTCAAGCCCGGTTTCCCATCGTCTTTAACCATTTAAGGTCTCAGGGCTGGCGACTGTTCTGATGAACATGGAGGTGTCTACATCCCACCTCACACAACAGACCAACCAACAACCGACCAATATCAAGTACAACATACATAAGAAGAACAACTGCCCACCTTACGGAGGGCGCGTGGACAAAATAAGGATACGAGTTTAACATCACCAACTCGCCATTCAACCAGTACCAGGAAGTAATTAT
>ML802182.1:46893-63468 GCA_009831015.1 Picea engelmannii | reverse complement strand
TTTCTTTAGTTATTTTTCGCTTTCTTTAGAACTTAGATCAGCCAACGGAGCCGCTAAACCCGTCGGAGTGAATTAATCCAAACGGCTTGGGTTAATTAGACAACCACGGACCGGATTCACTCTTCCAGTTGACGAGCGGTCAATTTCGCCCATCAACACCAGGCAATGATTTTATCCGTAGGTAGAAGAGAAGTAATCCTGGGTTTTATTACTTTTATATTAATACTCTTCAATCCCACTTCTCGCATAATAGTATAAACAACACATTGTGTCGATGGGATCATGTCCTCAAAGAGAGCTTTGTTCCGATCCAGCCATATGTTCCAGCAAAGATAAGCAAGAAGAGCTTGATAATGAGAGTTCTGAGAATTCCAATTGTAGAAACACTCACTCAAAGAGATGCTTGTCCATCCATGATTGAGCTTTAGCAGATTTTTTGTCTCTGACCATACCGAAATGGAGAAAACACGGTGGACAAAGATGTGATTAATTGTTTCTCTTTGATGCCTACAAAGGTAACACATGCCAGGTCCCTGCCATCCTCTATTCTACAAGTTTTCCCAAGTCAGTATTTTATTCTCAACTGTAAGCCACACAAATAGTTTTAGTTTCAAAGGACAATCCCATTTCCACAACGACCTTCTCCATCCACCTATCTTATAGGTCCAAATCTTATTTGATAGAGCTGCATATATACATTTTTAATAGAAATATGTCCCGACTTATCCCCACCAATCCAGATAAGCTCATCAAGTTTGTCCATGATATTAATGCCTGCATCTGTCATGTGTCTTCTATAAGTGTCCCATTCTATAGCCATATCTGCTTCCAATCCCAATTCATCACTGCATATCCAACTTTGTGAAGTTGAGCTCTTGTTCGATGCTCGACTAGCCTGAGAGAGTAGGTGTATGTTATTTTGATGTAGTATATCTATTAATTCATTGGATAAGAAGGAGTCCAGCTCCATTCCCAAAACAGCATCACAACCAACCAAAATTGAAAAACCCAAACGTGGTCTCTAGGCAATCCAGTGGAGAATTATCGATAAGGTATAGAGTATATTCTTCCACGATTGTGAGCCATAGTTTGAAAAGATTGTTGCAGAGCGTAGCCAAGAAGTAAAAGTATCATGTGGAAAATATTTGTCCTTAAGTACACTTTTCCATAAGCTCGAAGTCATCAAATCTCTCCATAGAGTATTTGCAGCCAAAGCCCTGTAAAAGATAAAAATGTTGTGCAGGCCCCACCCACCATAATGTTTCAGTTTTGTGATAGAAACCCAACTGCACAAATGATATATTTTCTTTTTTTTATTACCAGACCAGAGGAAGTTAAAAACCATTCTTCGAATCTTATTAAGAATCGATATCGATAGGTGCGCAAGTGACATCTAGTAGACAGGGAGATTCTCCAACACAACTTTAATAAGAACTAGGCATCCTCCCATGGAGAGCCATTTATTACTCCAATGGTTTATTCTTGCCTTGTACCTATCGACGAGCCACTACTAGTCTGCCTCCTTATAACGACCTGGATTCAATCGATATCCCAAGTAGTGAAACCTGTAGATAAATCAGAATTAGTGTAGGGGAGAATAACATTAAGGGCCTATCATGTTTCTGGAGAAACTCTCGAGGACAAGTAAACTGATTTTGTAGATTTATAACCAATCCCAACGCTTGGTAGAAGTCCTGTAGAATAGTCTAAATCATTGTCCATCCATTAGCTGAATCTCTAGAAATTATGAGGATGTCGTCAACAAAAGGAGGTGGAGGACCTTTAGTGTTATGGAGACCTTAATTCTGGTGAGAAATCCCTCGTCTTGTGATTTCTTTAAAGTGAGGCTAAGAGATTCCATGACCAGAATGAAAAGAAGAGGCGAAAGTGGGCATCCCTGCCTCAACCCTCTGCTACTTTTAAAAAAGGATGAAGCCTCACCGTTTATCATAATAGCATAAGAAGTGGATGTGATGCAATCCATTATCCAATTTGTAATTTGTAATCCAAAACCACATTGAAGTAGAAATAATCGAATAAAATCCCAACTTGTACAATCATAGGCCTTTTTTAGGTCTAGTTTTAAAATGATGGCTTGTAATTTTTTATTATTAATGCTATGTAGACATTCATGAGTTGTTCCAACTGCGTCCAGAATTTGTCTGCCTTGAAGAAAATCAAATTGTTCTGCTGAGAGAGCTCTAGACAAGATTGGATGGACTATCTTTGATATAACTTTTTCTATAATCTTATAACAAAGGTTACAAAGTGCTATCGTCTGAAAGTCACTGAATAGTGAGGGTTTGTTAACCTTGTTGTAAAAGTAGAATTAATTGATGAAGTTACCTTCCCTCTAATTCTAGAATCCTCTACCATCTCCAATAAATCCTGACCAACATCCTCGAAGAAATTATGGAAAAACTCGACGGTCCATCTATCAGGACCAGGGATTTTATCTCTGGAAAACGATTTGAGAATCGCCAAGATTTCCTCTTTAGTCACAGCCTTTTCCAAATTGTGTAAATCATCTGCAGTCACAAAGGTTGAGAACAATTTAATAGAGTTAATCTGATCCAAAATTACATTCTGACCTGTATCACTGAAAAAAGACTTGAAATAGTTGGATGCATCCTCCTTGATAGCCTGTTGTCCTGAGTGAGATACCTCGTTATCATATTTAATCTCCCAGATATATTTTTTGTTCCTCCTAAAGCTTGCAAATCGGTGGAAGAACTTTTTGTTATTATCTTCGCCTTTTATCCAGATAACCCTACTTTTTTGGTGCCACCTTTCTTCCTCTTTCAATAATAATTTCTTTCTTTCCATCTCAAGAGTAGGCAAATCTTGGGTCGTGTCGTCCGGATTAGCTCCCGCTAACAAATGAGTGTAATAGAATTCAATCTTCTCTTCTATCCTTGCCAAAGCCAATTGGTCTTGTTGTCTTTTTTTCTTTGCCCAATCCTTCACTTGAGATTTTGAAAGAGTCAATCTCTCAACTAGTCTCCTCTATGCATTGTTAATAGATTGCAGACGAGGGTCATGCAAAATTTCCTTAACCATATCCGCAAAAGAGGGGTCACCCATCAAACCCGCATTGAATTTAAATGGGTAAGCTATCGTTGGAATATTGTCCTTGAACCCTAAAAGGATAGGAGCATGATCAAACAGGTATGTGTGTTCAACCCGTGATCCATGTCTTAAAAAAGAAGCCAGAAGATCCTCTGCAACATAAAAGCAGTCAAGTCGCTTAGCAATATTGTCATGTTCTGATCTACCATTCCTCCAAGTAGGCACATACATAGGAGGGGCAACATCCACTATACAACGCCTAATAAAAAAGGATTTGAAATACCCAGCCATAGGATCGACCTATGCATTTGGACCCCACACCTCCTCACATGAAGTTGTAAAGTTCAAGTTGCCAGCAATAATTAGATATTTGTGAGATAATAGGCCTTATGTGTCCAGAGAATTCCAAAACACTTTATGCTCCTGACAGGGCCTGTAAACATTAATAGCGTTAAATTCCTGTTGTTCAATATAGAAGTCCCTGACAAAAAAATCCCATCACTACTTAGAAAAGGATTTAGATCAAAATACATAGGATCCCAAGATGCTAAGAGTCCACCAGAAGTCCCCACAGAGTTGACAGTCGCAATCATCCAATCCGATTTTAGTTTACTAAAAAATAATCTTGCTTTATTCGCTGCAACCAATATCTCTTGAAGAAACATTATGTTTGGATTAGTTTTTGATAACAGTCTACGAAGGGAGGCCAATTTAAGGGGTCCTCCTACCCCTCTTATATTTAGAGATAGAAGGATCATGATTTAACTCTGGCCATGGCTTTCATGCCTCTAATCGCCCCTAAATTAGTGATAGTAGCAGGTAAAGTATCAACAATTGAACTGCTAGCCCCAACCTTATGTTGAACACTTCTTGTTTTAATGGGGGAGACATCAAATCCCAGTCCCCTAGACCACGTAGGGTCGATAGTAGAGTCCCCACCTTTCCCTTAAGTATTGCTAGAACCTCCTTGTATAATCGGATTTGTCACAGGGTGGGTTCCCAAAAAGGAAGGTAGAGGGATGGGGTTAGACGGTTGAACAGGGGGAGGGATCAGATCTGAGATCATATGATCCAGAACAGAGTCATTTAGGATCAGTTATCCAAAACCTGGGAGGGAGGCATCAATAAACACATTCCCTGTCAATTTGGATAGTGTAGAGGGTTTCCTATAGGGAATTTCGCCAGACATCACAGCTAAGTCCCCATCTAAACCAGTATCAATAGACTCAGGATGGATAGACTTGTCAACTACAAAGTTCTCCCTTATGGGCTGATCAAGAAAGAGTATAGAATTTAAATGGAGACGTTCTAAGGAAGATAAAGAATTGTAAAGTTGAGGGCGATAGTTTTTCAACTTACCAATGAAGGAAGTGTCTCGTGCCAATGGACTATCCTCAGAGTTGAGGCCAGGGTATGACAAGTTATCAAGATCATCCTCCACTGGCGAGACTGAATCACCCAGCATATCGTCCGAGGAGTTTTCATCAGACAAAGCGTCGAAAATGTTAGTACAATCCTTTCTTAAATGACTAGTCCGCCTGCAATAGGTACATCTGAAAGGGATCCCCAAATAATCCAAGCGTTGGACAAAAACCAATCCTCTCCACTCAATCTCCAGTACCTCTAGTAACCCAGCATGCACATCAACTTCTATTAATATTTTCACCATTTTTCTATCAGCAGAGTTCATGGAGGCCACTTCCACACTTATATAGCAACCAATAGAATTCCCAATTGCCTCCAGGGCCTTTTGGTTCCATAACTGCAGAGGAAGGCTTAGGAGGAGAACCCACATATGCTGTATACTAAAATACTCCGTTGTTGGGTTAAAGCCTAGCCGCCACCTTTTTAACATGAGACTCCCCCCATCATAGGTCCAGAACTTTGATAGTATTGATTCACTATCTTCTGGCGTTTTAAAAGAAAACCCATCCAGCCCCTCGGAAGCATAAGCACTTCTGGATTGTAGCCAACCAAAGGTTCCCAAAACCTTTGTACCCAATCCTCAACCGACATTTTGCAACGAGAACGATAATCAAATCTATCAACTAGTACACACATAGCTAATGTACAAGACTCCTCTAAACCAACGTCCATACCTAAAACCAGTCACCTCCTTGTTCTCTTTAGTTTCTAGATTTTGGTGATGTGTTTTCCTTTTGGATGTTGTTCGGCTCTTGTGTTTCTGTATCCAGCCACACCTGAAGTATCCAATACTTCCTTCAAAGATTCCCTTAACCCCACACTTGTTCCCTGAAAAACTTGGCTATAGGAGGCTTAGACGAAAACCTAGATACTAGCCCTTCATGTTGTAATGGCAGATTACTATCTACTACATTTCCTTCATAATGCACTATTCTATCCACCTTATGTGAAGGCCCTGCATTAACAGTTGCATTAAATCGTGGGTTAATTCCATCTCCAGGGTGGCGAAAGGAGGTGTCCGAAGCAAATAATCCAGACCGTTCCCACAAGTCCTCATCCACTTCACTCATCATGGTGCTAACGTCATTCTCCATCATAGGGCACCTGGACGATGAAGAAGCTCCCAGTACAATTGAAACTTATGGAAGTGACCACTCCTTGGTCACATAACTGTTAATGTTCCAAGAATCGATACTTAGTTTTAATAATGGTCAGAGAAATCACTAAATGTTGTAGTCAGTGTGGCAGCTTGTTTGTATCAATACTTCTCCTCCAGTGTTAGTTAGGAGCACGAGAAACTAGGGTAAAAGTTGGAACAGTGAAAAAAGGGGAAACTCCTGTCAATAAACTCTACTAAGCTTCAAGCGACCCCCAAGAGTACCTATAGTAGTACTCCTAGCTAGAACTAGAAGAAAAACCATTCTAGAATCCATTAGAAGGCTCTAAAATAATACGCTACCCTTCCTAATCCAAACTAAACAGCCCCTATGACTCCCAGAAAGTAACGGTACCAAGTTTCCGCCATGAATCGGTACCAAGTTTTCGCCATGAAACCTGCAAGCTGCTTATCATCCTTGTCATCTCTGAGACTTTTTCAAAATTTGAATATGGTTATCGACATTAATTAACCTATATAACTCCAAATCATGTAAGCAAATAAATTTATGTAAATATGTAATTAAATTTCAACATAAACCAGTTACTAAGAAAATACTTTTAATCTATTAATTAACCTATATAACTCAAAATAAATTTATTTACATAAATTTATGTAAATATGTAATTAAATTTCAACATAAACCTTATTTAGAAAATACTTTTAATCTATTAGCATTTGCATTTTTTAAGAAAAATACATTTTATTTTTTAAAGTTAAATGAAAATTTTATACTAAATTTTGTTATTTTTTACGTGAGCCACACTCCTACACCTCCGGGACATACTAAGTTCTGTTATGAATAACAAAGTTCAATTAATATTTTTAATTAGATTATAATTTAGTTATTGGATGGAATGCTTTAAATTTAATAACTTAAGTTTAAAAAAAATTATAAAGAAATCACCGCAAATAAACATTGTTTGACATTGCATTTTTCAAATAACATACAAAATAATCATAGAGTATGAAACTATTTTAAAGTGGAAAGTACCCATAGACTTGATTGATATCATTTAAAAAGACATTTTCCAATAGACTTGATATCATTTAAAAAGACATTTTCCAATAGATTATTACTACTTTGTAATGATGTATAATTATTTATGTTGTAAAATGCATAAATTCTTTTAAAGTGGAAAGGACCCATAAACTTGATATCATTTAAAAAGAAATTTTCCAATAAATTTCATTGTAATATATTTAAACTACTGTTATTATTATAATTGTAATGATGTATAATCATTTATGTTATTTTAATAGTCATATAAATCAATATTTATTATATTGTAAATTATATTATAATTAATGATATTATATATTATTATATTGTATAAATATTGTATACATATTTATTATAATTATTTAATCGTCATATTTATATATCAAATAAAATAAATATTATTTAATATGAATATATGTATTTTTTTAATACTACATTCATGATTAATTTTATGAAATGAACCATCATATTTATTTAAAGTTCTTTTTAAATGCACATGAATAAGTATTAAGTGAACTTGTTATGTATATAGTAAAAAAAATTAATTAAAAATAAAAATTTACAATTATCATATAAAATGTATAAATCAATAAAAAAAATAATAGTGACATAGAAAAGTTATATATATAATTTGATTTATAAAAAATAAGTAATATTTAAAGATTATAAAAAATTAATGTTTATGATATAGACACTTTATTTTTATTTATTTATATATATAAGTTTTTAGAAACTTTATTATATTCATGAACACTAACATCATGAAGTTAACCACCATCTACACATATACATATATATAATTTACTTAGAAAAAAAAAGTTCAAAAGTATTTGCATGTTATATAATTTACTTATATATATTTAAAGATTATAAAAAATTAATGTTTATGATATAGACACTTTATTTTTATTTGATATAGACACTTTATTTTTATTTATTTATATATATAAGTTTTTAGAAACTTTATTATATTCATGAACACTAACATCATGAAGTTAACCACCATGTACACATATACATATATATAATTTACTTAGAAAAAAAAAAGTTCAAAAGTATTTGCATGTATGTTTTCCTAACTTTTTTAGACTTGCGTTCAAAAAAATTCAAAAAAGATACATAACCACATTTGTATTTCAAAAAATAACATCTCGTTTAAAAATAACCTTTTATATATATATATATATATATATATATATATATATATATATATATATATATATATTATAAAAACAAATATAAAAGTTGTCAACATAAAGGGAGGGAGGCTATATAGACATATGAGGATTGTGAAGAAAAAGATGGAATAGAAAACAAGTCTTCACTTTTTTTTCACTTAGACTTTTTTTCTTGATTGAAATTAAGGGATTAATTGTAGAATCCTTTAATTGAACCTTAGAATATATGTTTAACAATAATATTTCACTTTCTCAAGTTTACACTTTAAGAATTTTAATGTTTTCATTTTTTTTTTAATAAATTTTAATATTATTAAAGAAAGATGATAGTGGAAAAATGTGATTTGAAATTCAAGACTTACAACTATCGATTAATGATTATAAATTTGTATCTCAATTCAATATTGCAAATATCTATTTTAATCAAGTTGACATAATTAGAGGCTCTAATTATATGGAGACATTGGGGGACATTCATTCTAAACATAAAATGAGCCTGGCTATTGAGGTTTTTCTAATATCATTGTTGGCTTATAACTGTAATTTCATAAATTTGGTTTCTATTCCTTCAAAAACTTAGCAGAAACCAAATGCACCTGTGGGAAGTAGAAGAGCCTCCTTTGAAAGTGCATCTTCTTTTTCGTTGAATCCCCAGAAATTATGATTAAATGAAAGCTATTTGAAATAGAGGAATGTCCCTCAATATATGTTCGAGTTTGACATATTGAGCCATGTTTTTCTTTCTAGCCCAGTCTATAACTAATTTTGAATCGCCCATAAGTTACAGCTTCTTGACATCCTTGGCTTTGGTTGTTTCTAGCAAAGTCTAGAGCGCAATGAAATATGCCCTGTTGTTTGAGCCATGGCCTGGAGAATATCTAATATGAATATAATGATTATGGTTTATAATGATTATGGTTGATAAATAGAACAACCCCCACTCCGCACTTGGGAGGATGTCCTTGGCTTGCACCGTCGAAATAACCCCACAAAATTTCATAATCGAGAGCAGGCATGGAAAGGATGTGCGGTGAATTATGCTTAGGAACTTCCTTGAAAGATTATGCATGGTTGAGTGTAATGGCAGCTATGACTTCCACTGGGACAAACTTGTCTTTAAAGATTGCTTGGTTCCAAGCCCACCATATATTGTTAACCAAAATTCTTGGAAGACCATAGTATAACTTTACTGAATGGTCTAGAATCCATTCTTTTAAGCATTATTCCAGACTCTCTTTTTTCCATGAGGCCTTGGCTTCCAATTTGTCCTTGATTATCTACTTCACCTGAGCTTCATAAGGACAAGAAATGAAAATGTGAGAAATGGACTCTGCATTATTTTTTTATAGAATACAATGATTAGGGTTGATCCATCCCCTTTTGATTCCACTGTCCCAAGTGAGAAGTTTAGAGTTCAAGGCAAGCCATAATGTAATTTTACATTTTAGGGGGGCTTTGAATTTCCACAAAGATATCCACCACCATTTCTTTGRGCCTGAAAATATATCTTCATAACAAACTTTGTAGCCTAACWTGGAAGTAAAKGACCCTCCCTTTSATTTTTTGTACTAGCATAGACAATCTCCTAAGCTTCRTCCAAAKATATAAAAAAAATTCACAAGAGACTAATATGGTTTTCCCATTCCTCTTTTTGGSTTTYAGATAGGTCCAAAGACATAACATCATGYCAGTCGGCTCTGCCTCTAGGTTGCGGAGAGCCTACACTCACATCCTTCAAACTAAATATGTTTTGGTCCCTTAGCTTATGTATAAGAGAATTAGAGAATTTGAAATTTGGACTGGATAATAACCATGGATCTTCTCTTAGGTGAATGTTTCAACTATTGCCAATTTTCCACATAGTCCACTCTCTGACCAGAGGGAATGCCTCCAATAGAGTTTTCCACACAATGGATCCCTTTGAATACTTGTTAGGGACTCGAAACCATTCTGTTATAGACAAGGAGGGGAGATATTCTGAGTTCACGACTCTCCACCACAGGGAATACCCTTGAGTCAACCTCCAAAGATTTATGTCGGCCAAGGCATGGGAAAAGGAGTGGATGGTCTTCAGAACCCAGCCTCCTAATTGTTTAGGAAGGGATAATGTTGACCATTTTGCGAGATGTAATCCTTTTGATTTATGACCATCCCAAAGGTAATGGAAACTTAATTTTTGAATTTTGGAGAGAACCCCCTTGGGAATTGTTGCAATAGAATTCTCATAAACTGGAATTCCTTCTAGGAATGGTTTCAGAAGGACTAGTTTGCCTCGAGGAGAAATAAGTCGGTTGACCCACTACGAGATTTTGGTTTCTATTTTCTAGATCATCCAACCCTAGTCTGTCTTTCTATAACGGTCAGGATTTAAGAAGAAGCCTAAATACTTGAAGCCTTTGTTCAATGATTTTGTACAGGTGGGAATGATGTTCACTAAAGGGACTAGCTCTTCTTCAGGAGAATTTTGGAAGATAGTGCTGGATTTGTTAAAGTTGACTTCCATTCCGGTGGCATTGCGAAAAAAATCCAGAAATTTTTTTAGGACCAACAGTTCTCTAATTGATCCTTGAACATAGCAAAAAACACTTTCCACGAATAGTAAATGAGAAATGACTTCTCTCTATTACCTTTAATCCTTTTAAGAAGCCATTCAATCTAATTTCCTTAAACAACTTGCTAAAAGCTTCCACAATGATTAGAAAAAGAAAAGGCGACAAAGGGCATACCTACCTTAAGCCTCTCAACAAAATATTATATAAAAATATAATATTATAATAAAATAATTTGTAATATAAATAACAACCACAAATTAATAATTATTTACAAAATATTTTAATCGCTATATTGTTTTAGTTTTTTTAATATTATATAAAAAATATAATATTATAGTAAAATAATTTATAATATAAATAACAACTACAAATTAAAAATTATTTACAAAATATATTAATAGCTATATTTTTTAAGTTTTTTTTTATATTAGAATAAATTAAATGGATATATTATACAAAGCTCTTTCATCTCACATTAACAGATAAGATGTTATGAGATAAATCCAAATTGTATATTAATATGCATAAATTTCTAATTAAATTATGAGTTGTTTATTGATTTATAATGTAGTTGTAAATTATAAAATGATTAAATATATATTTATGTTGAAACTTACATTCTAAATTTTATGGATAAATATAAATAAATCAAATGTAAATTCTAAATAATTTTTATAATACAAAAATATTATCTTTTTTCTATATTAAAATAAATTAAATAGATATATTATACAAAGCTCTTTCATCTCACATTAACCGATAAAATATTGATATGAAATAAATCCAAATTGTATATTAATATGCATAAATTTCTAATTAAATTATGAGTTGTTTATTGATTTTAAATTTAGTTATAAATCATAAAATGTTGAATATATATTTATGTTGAAATTTACATTCTAAATTTTATGGATAAATATAGATAAATCAAATGTAAATTTTAAATAATTTTTATAATATAAAAATATTATCATAATGATGATGATGATGATGATGATTAACGTTCACTAAGACTTAATTGGTTTATCAGACCTTAAGATGGTAAGTGATTACTTTTGATTCTTTGGAATTTTGTTTTTGTGCTCGAAAAGCATTAAGAGAAGCTTTTCAAGATCACCATACTTTTGTTGAGTTAATAGGTTAGGAAGGTCGGTATTGTAATCAATATTTTGAAAATGAGATCTAATATGGGTATAGGCTGGACAATCTAAGAGAAAGTGTTTTTCATTTTCAATCTTCTTAGTGTCACAAAGATGACACACTCTTTCATCCCATAACGTTTTAAGAATTAACCAATATACAAATGATTAAATATATATTTATGTTGAAATTTACATTTTAATTTTTTAAAATAAATATAAATAAATCAAATTAAATTCTAAATCATTTTTATTATATATAAATATTACCATAATATAATTTTTAATCGGAAAAAATTAATAAATATTATTTAAATTTTTTTTTATGAACGTTTACATTAAAAAAAAGTCCTATGATAATGCAAAGAGGTTTATAATTCTTTTGTAAATAATTATTTGTCAAAGTAGTTCTTTTAATTGTGAATGATTTGATTATTATCGAATAAAATGGTGACTCAATCTTTGGTTTAAAGTTAAAGTAGAAATACATATTTGAATTTTGTAAAATGGCCAACTTATGTTTAAAACCTTTCTTTCTTGAAATCGAAGTTATGTAGTTGGAAAATGCTATCTTCAATTTTCAGTTAAAATTTTAAAATGGAAGATTGTAAGTCCTATTAGACTATTTTTAGTAGGAGTTGAGTTGACTAAAGTTATGATTCTCCAAAAGTTGATGCTATTGTATACATTTAATTTGTTGGTAATTTTATTTATTTGATTTGTATTAAATTTGAGATTGATTTTTTGGTTAGTTTAGTTTTAAGGTTTATGTGGCATCTAAAGGGTTGACATTTATGGTATATTAAAGGTACTTATTAATGTGGCATTAAGTATTTTCATAGAAATTAAAATAAGATGGTTGGAAATACAAATTTTAATTGGGTTAATTAAGTATTTTCATAGAAATTAAAATAAGATGGTTGGAAATACAAATTTTAATTGGGTTGTGATAGAATGATTAAAAGTTGACTTCTAGATATGTGTTTCATCTTAGATATGGTTTGATTGTGAGGTCATGCAAAATTAATGGGTTCTTTCCTGATAATTGAAGTTTATATAAAGGAGTAGTGAATGTTAAAATAAGGTAATTTGGATTCACAACAAGAGAGAGATTGGGTCTCCTAACAAGGAATTAACTATAGTGTGTTGTGACAACTAAAAATCGTAATATGGGTGGCTCAAAAACCTATTGCACACAACAAGGTGAATCATGTTGAGCTTCAAGGACATTACCACAAACATTTTGTACAAGAAAATGTGGTGCCTCTTGTTTATTGTAGGACATATGATCAAATTGTTGATGTCTTTATGAAGTCATTGGCAAAGGTGGAGTCTTTTAAGCTTAGGTATATCCATGGTGTTCAAGATACTATCATTAAGGTGGGTTGCTAAGATAATATCTCTTGATACTCCAAGAAGTTATGTTGAAGGGTGGATGTTGGAATCTATGGATTAATTCAATTATTGGATACTGGTTGGTGTATTTTGGTGTTAGATGGTGGATCGATGGAGTAGTTGACTTATCGATTGAGGGATTTTGATTGGGCCAATCAACCTAACTAAATTGGTCTTAACTAGGTCAATTGTAACCAATTGAGCACATAAGAGCAACAAGATGAGCCATGTAATGTAGACTTTCCAGCTACTTTAAGGCTACCTTGGGTGATCAAAGTTGTCTAAATCAACCTAACATTAAGAAAAAACATGCTCAAGTATAAATAACTGGTCAATTGCATTGATACATATAGAGAAAAATTACCTTTCCCCCATTGTGAACACAACTATGACTAGGTACCTTTTGTATAAGAACAAGTTAAACAACATCGAATACAAGAGGCTTCCTGTTACACATAAAAAATACTCACTTTGATAGTGTTGCAAGTGTCGTCATTACAAAGGTCGCAAGTGTCGCACTTTGCTCACAAGTGTCGCAAGTGTTAAAGAAAGCATACTGTCATGATGCATATGTCGTGTCTATAACGACATGAAAAGGACACTTGAAACACCTCAAACATTTGATTTGGAAGAGAAGAAATGAGTCAGCAGGCTTATAAACCTTTTGCCATCTAAAAGCACCCCAAAAACTGAGTTTTTGGAGGGGACCGCTCCCCTATACCTCTTCTGGGAGTGATGGCGCTCCCCCTTACACTGTCTGGGAGCGTTATAAAGCTTCTTTGGCCCTTTTGAGGGAGCGTTGGTGTCTTTAGGAGTGTTGGCGCCCCCCTTAAGCCTACTGGGGAGCGCTACAGCACTCTGATGGCCCTTTTGAGGGAGCGCTGCTTATTCTGGGCAGTAGTTAAGTTGTTGAGATGAATGGGGAAAGGATCCTTTCATTCTTGGAAGGTAGTTGGATTCGAATCCCTAATCAAGCCATGATCTTAGGGCAGATCCTCAACTGAAGGAGGCAAATCCTCAACTTCCCCAAGGATATCTCAAGTGGTTAAAGCCTCTCCAGGGCTATATAAGCAAGCTTTCTAATGGTGAAAGGGGACTGAAAAGGGAGAATCACACCAAACTTATGATCTTATAAGTGGTGTTGGAACAAAGATAATTTGGGAGCAAGAGACCTATGATCTCATAGGGAGCAATCGGTGAAGTTGTTGTCATTCAGATCGTGGATCTTTCGAGCAAGGGGTAGACAAGGAGGATTTGACAAAGCTGCTGCACTCGCATCTATGGTTGTAAGTTACTTATGTCATTGTTCTCATTAATATGACACGCTTGGCCTGTTTCTTTCTAGTTTGTGTTTGACCTCGCATGAACTTGTCTCTAATAGATAGGTCTATTTTCAAGATAATGTCAGTAGAGTAGGAAGTGGTTGTACTATTGTTTGTCTATAGGGCTTGTCGAGGAGTGAAAGATCGGAGCTCAACTCGGAGCGTGCAGGGAAAAACGTCGGTAAAAGGTACTTCTTTTCTCCTTCCTCCTCATACATCAATTTATATAGATATAAAAGGAAATCAGTGTCCACGTTAAGCATCTTCTGTCTTAAGATTTAAGATTCTAGCTCTCAAGAGTATATCTACCTGTCCGCAGGGAGATTTTCCTTCAACAGAAACTGGCAACTCCACTGGGGAATCGAATCAAAACTTTTGGTTTTGATTTTTCCTCATAGACCTTGTATTAAAATTTGATTGTTTTCAAACCTTGTTCACCCCTTCATATCTGATTGCACCTGCCAATTGACTCTTTACCCCATCACATTTAGCTTGATTGTCGAAATTTGATTGAAATTTTGGGTTTTTTGATATTTTTATGAGTTTTTAAAGCCTGGCGCCCCCCTGCCCATGTTAGAAGAGTGCCAGCACTCCCTGGAAGTGTTAGATAGAGCTTTATAATGCTCTGGTGGCCCTTATACCAGAGCACCAGCCCTTTTTGCCCAAAATCTCCTCAAAAATTACAATTTTTGGAGGTCCAAACCCTGTTTTTTCACTTGCTGAGTTGCTTTGTGATTCAATGATTCTTCCTTTGACCTTTGACATGCTTCCTCTTGAGAAGTAAACACCTTGTTGTTCATATTTTATGCCCTTCTTCATTCTTTTTGAGTTTTTGCTGTTGAGAGCTTGAAATCGATTTGTTGCTTTCTTCTCTCCTATCCGACTAAGTGGGAACTCTAGTGAAGGACATCAGAAGTTTGTAACTCTTCTCATTTGGTTCTTTGAGGTCATCTGATCCAATCTTTTTCTCCTTCATTTTGCATTTTTTGTTTTCTTTCTCTTGTTTGATCGCAAAAAAAAGGTGTGTTGTTTGTGCGAAATCTGCATATTCTTGTCTGAATCTCCTTGATCTGAAAGGGTAGTTGGCAAGAGAAATTTTGCATTGAATTGATTATCATTCGCATACAAATGAAAAAAGTACATCTTAATGATTAGTTTGCATATTAGTTTTCATTTCTGAAATGTTGTAGCATCATATTGCATTTGATTGAGAACAAAATAGATTAAGGGCATTCCTTATCAAGTGTTTGATAGTGAAAACAACTCTTCCTCTTTCCCTTAAATAGGTATTCATTGAAAAGAAACGATTGCTTATCATATTTCATGCATATTTTTGGGAATTGAGTCATCATTCCGTCAGTTTCACTTTCGTGCACCCTCTGAGTAAACAACAACCATTAAAATCAATACTTAACTAAAATTTATCATACTTTTTACATCTTTGTTAGCAAACCTACATTAGTTTAAGGTGTAGGGATTTGGAATAGGTTGAAAGGATAACTTTCCAAAGATATCGAACAAACTTAGTATCTTGCGGTAGGGAGAGTCAAATCCAATTGTCGTATTGGCTTGCTGGGATCCCCCTCTCACACAGGGGTTACACACAAGGTCACATTTGGGTGAATTACGAAGATTATCCCTCCGTGGTTCAACTGTTTGTAGTGGTCGGATCGTATATTGGGGGTCGCTGGAAGGTATACCCACGATTATGTGTGGGATTCTTTCGGGTTGATTTCGGACTTGTTATCTTGCCCATACGTTCCGACTGGACTGTCGACTGTACCTGCCCAGGGGCTGACTACGAGTTGGTGACCTTAGTAGAAACAATCTTTAGGGTCTCACACAAGGTGACGATGAAGGGAAGTCTCACTGTACCTGGAACAGACGTTGGTCAAACTCACTCGGGCTCCTTGGAGGGTAAATCCACAATTACTGTGTGGAAACTTGCACCAAGGCATAAGTCCGTTAAGCAGGTCGCCAACGTAACTGATCCACCCGCTCTATCCCCGCCCCTTCCTATTTTGATCTCGCGACATTGGATTTCATCACCAACTAGTGGTTTCATCGTAGGAAGGTTTGTTTGATTGATTTCTTCTTAGATTCGCAGCGTGTGTTGTTTGTTTTACTTAGTGGACCTTAGGTTGAGTCAGTGATAATGGCATCGAATCTTGGGAGTACCAATGGAGGAACCCATTTTCCTGGGGAACCTTATACCTTTCCTTCGTTTGGAAACTTTGGTCCTCCATATGTTGCCACACTGAGTCTTCCAGGACTCACTATTGGATTACCAGTTTGGTTGTTCCCCACTCCGGTGATCCCGAATCCTCCCAATGTTT
>ML802182.1:28175-41358 GCA_009831015.1 Picea engelmannii | reverse complement strand
GACGAACCCTATGCACACATATCAGGCAACAGACAACAATGACTTAACACTAGAACATCGAGGAACTAGGTGAAACAAGAGGAAATCAAGGGCAGATAGAAACAACTACCCGCCCGACACAACAAGAATATGCCTATAGGCTAAGGGACAACATCCACATTCCTGACACAATGGGTCTCGACGACCAATAACTAAAAACTCAAGGGCACACAACCCTACATAAGAAGGTGTTACAACCCAAACACCAACTACAACTGCACGAACAATTCCCACAATGGGAAGCACAAACTCTAGCCATGTTACCATGCCTCTATCCCTCAGGGCACGTAAGGATCCCCTTAACACAAATCATGTCATCACAAGGCATTGGCGTGATGGTATAAGATTTTAAATCTATAACTACACTATGACTAAGAGTTCACTGTCATCCGAAGCAGACCAAGATTGTACCCATTACAACTATTCAAAGTCACTGAAGTAGATCGGTGCTATTGTAAGTAGCCCTCTTGGACCTCCGACTTCAACTGAAATCCTCTCAAGTTGGTGTTGTTTAAGGAATTACTTGATTGTTTTTTCGATCTAAGCGAATGAAAAACTCTAAGAAGTATTACATAGTTGAAATTTATTAAATTTCTGAGAAGGGCGTTGTGGAAAGAATATAAAATTTCCAATACATTTAAGTCTTTTAAGTCATTTACGTCTTTATCATTATTTATATTAACATAATTTCCCAATCTAGCAATAAAATGATGGGTGAATCTATAGGTGCTAGCAACTCTATGTAAGAAATTAGATGATTTAAGAAAGAAACCCTAGCCCTAGCCTCTTGTTGCAAAAGGTTGAAAGAAGCCTAAATGTACAACCAACACAAAAGAAAGATAAGAAAACTCGCAAACTAAAAGAAGGAAGGATTGAACGAAACAAATACTACATCTCTAGATACACATACCTTCATTGATACCTAGGTAATTTAAAACTTTGTTGGTATTGTTTAGCATGCAATGTTGGTAATTGTTCTCAAGGCTGGACCTTGCTTGAATGCTTGAAGTTTTAAAAAGGATTTTTTTTTTCAATTCTCGTGCATCATTTTAATTAATAGTACACATGAAACAATTTCATGCAACACATAGATAAAAAACATTATGAGAAGGTTGGTTTATTCCTAAAACAAATTGTATTCGAGAATCATTGTTAGAAGAAATCGCTAATCAATAATATGATACCTACTAAAATGGTAGAGCTGGTATTAGAATCGTTGTTATATAATTATGTTTAATATTATTACTATCAACAGATAAATATGGCTGTCAAACCACGTATAAGGTTGTTGTCTAGAAACAAGAAAACTGTCTGAAGGCATTGTCCTGGGGGCTATTAAATTATGTCATGGTAACTATATAAAATGCCATCAAACATCCAAAGCTATCCACAAGGTAAGACATAGTTGGGTAAGGAAAGTCATAATATTTTTGCTGGCAAAGATATATGTGTGAAGTACAAATAACTAAAATTTGACAAGCATTAAGCTATCAACAAGTCGTTGTCGGTTGAAACGGGAGAGTTGATTGTGAAGTCGCTAGTCCAGAAGGACAGAAATAAAAACACAGTCAAGAGAGGGGTAAGGTCGTTGTCATGAGGCAACATAAACCTCTACCATTCCAATACAAACACACAGATATTAAGCATTGTGTTTAGCACCATAAATCGTTGTCATTAATCTCCATGGTTACACAAGAGAACGCCCACCAATACGCCCCCCCAATAACTAGTAATGAGTAGGCATCAATGGACGTTCCTTACAGTGTTAATTCGTAGAAATTAAAGGAGCGATTCCATTCGCCGAGTTGTGGTAAATTCATGTATTTACTGGAGCGAGTAATTTCGTTGTAAATTCAGTGAAAATTGTTGATCTACCAATTGTGGAAAGAATTGAAACGCAAATCTACATAGTCGAATTTCACAGAGATTTTAAAAATGGACTGAGGCAATTTCGTGGGGAAAAATAAATGCAGTTTTTTCACAATAAAGAAGGTAGAGATCCCCGCTGGGATTAAAGGCCAAAAATCGCAGAGGTTCAAGGCAATCGCTAACAAATGCATAACAACCACACCAGAAAGGAATTTACATCGTTGTCAATGAAAATTTGGCAAAACACAGTACAACCACACTAGCAAGGAATTTACATCATTGTCAATACAAATTAGGCAAAACGCAGTACAACTACACCGGAAAGAATATATTCACCGTCATCAGTAAATAAGCTAACCTCAGGAAGATCCAACTCAACCCAGGTAAGTAAGGCACAACCATTAAGCAACCATTCTTACTCCTCAGTGAAAAGCGATCAGCAGTAAGGAAACTAGTTTAAAATTGAGTGATGTCTATCATGGGAATTAAATAAATGAAAACAACGATTATATCTAAAGGAAGGAGAAACGATTCTCTGTTAAGAAGTGTAAAAACCATTATTCATAAGGAAACGAAAAACAAATATCTATTAAGTAAAGAAAAATATTATTGATTAAGAATTGCAAGAACCATTATCTATAAGGGAATAAAAAAAACGATTATCATTTAGAAATGAAGAAAGATTAACCATAGATCAATAAAGACCAGGCAGTCCGTAAATCCAACACGTGCTGGAATAGTGAAATAAAGAAGATGGAAAAAGATAAAACACAGACAAAAGTAAGAGAAACGCAGGGGTCCATTGGAAAATTCGTTGAAATGATCGCAGATATTCGATCAGCCAAAGCGCAGAAAAATCCAAGGTTAATCCATTAAGGTGCGGAGAACAAAAACAAGCGCAGAGATAGCTAACAAGGACACAAGGAATCCATATACAGAGGTACTTTTGCTAGAAGGCACAAGACAACAATTATCCAAGGATAACAACAGAGGTAGACGACTGACAAGAACATCCTTTGCTCATCATCCACACACATAAAAGAAGGGCGTTGAGATCCATAGGTGTATTAATGTCGAAGCGATGACCGTAGATCAGGCTCTTGGCCGACTTCTCAGGCGTGGACTGATGAGCTAGGGACGAATGCAAGAATAAGCCGCAACATCACAATCGATAAACCACAGGATGGTCAAAACATGTTGGGAATCGAAGGTCATGGGAGTCAATCAATCATCGAGCTAAAGGCTATGGGAAAAATTCAGTCATCAACTAGAATGCTAAGACAATCATTTTCCTTACCCAATTAAACATGCAGATTCTGAAAGCATAAATCATACTAACAATCTACCATGCAAAATAAAGGAAGCGTATCATTTCCTAATCGCACGCTCTGAGTTGATGTCCCACACGCTTCATACAACTCCTGCTTGTCGACTGATGAGACTTGACTGGTACCTCCCAGCCAACGCTAGGGATACTCTTCTTCCCCCTTAGCTCCCGAGCCGCAAAGGGGCCACTCACACTATCCAGAGAATCAACTAGCTCCCAACTCGCCTTGCAAGGTTGAGCTACCACTCCTCACTGAACTGGGTATCCCAACTCTCACAAGATAAGTTACTCAAGTATAGATTTATGCAGCGTAACGTTACACCCAAACCAAAGAGATCTCTCTTCCTCCTCCTTCCTCCTTTATATAGATTTTCTAAGTTAGTTACTTTCCCAAAAACCCTTTTAATTTACTGTTCATTAATTTAATTCATAATAATCCTCCTCGTACATGTGTCACCCATCCCCTTCATTCCTCCAAAAACTAATTTCTTTAATTAATTAATTACCCTTATTTCCCTCGCCCACTTAGAGTCATTCCTAGAAGCGCTCCTAGGTGTCCCCAAATTCCCTGACAAGTTTTTATCACTTTCCCCATTATTAATTTGCTCGTTCAGTTTAAATTAGAAAGTTCTTAAATGGTAGATACCTTACTAAGTTGGACTAACTGCTTTTTCCTAGTGTTTCCCCTTTCTTTTATGTTTCCCGTTTTTTCCTAGTTTCCTAATTATTTTAGATTTCCCTCTTTCCTCTTTTAATTAAACTCAAAAACGCATGTGCAGAAACTTACCCTTTTTCTTTTTAAAGAACAATTTTTTTAATTAGCATAATATAGTAAAACAATTATTTCCCCTTTTTAAGTTTTATCCCAAAAGATTTTTATAAATCAATTTAATTGCTTACCCCCCCTTCTTGTCACAAAATTAATGAAGATTATCATTATTATCTATTATATATATTTTAAATAAAAAGATAAAATTTTACCACCAGTATAATTTAGACCTAGACTTTATTTTCCCAGGCTGGGCAACATTTTATTAGGGGAAAAGTTTTAAATCTTCCTTAACACGTTAGTCATCCTAAAGCCATCTAGGTTTATCCAATTATTAAATAACAACGCGACGTGCCCTTCAGGACGCACTAGGTGCTCCAAGGGTGCCACTCGCCTCTTTTTGTTTCTCTTGAGTGACATGCCCTTCAGGATGCATTACGTGCTCCAAGGGTGCCACTTGCCTCTTTCCATTTTTCTTGCGCGACGTTCCCTTCAGAACGCACCACGTGCTCCAAGGGTGCCACTCGCCTCTTGAATGACTTGGTAGACATCAAAACCCCTAGAGTCAATACTCCGCCAGGTGATCTTGTGGGAGACTAAGGGCCTCTAAGGAATAAGGCCCTTGCCTTATTGCGCACCCCTTAGAATCATCACGAGAGACTATCGCAGTCTACCCTCATGATATCGTGGGTCCTCTCGAACTAGGTAATCGTTAACCTACAGTTCGAGCCACGACGTGAGTGCTAGTAGGCTGTGGTAGGGCTCTTGTCCACACCTCCCCCTCAACATCTCTAGTAGTCTTGTGTGACCCCTCTACTCCACATATGAGTCTATTAGACAAGCTATCGTCAGTCTGCATCATCAATGAATCATGTTAGAAATATATCCATAAACATATCATCTAATCAAATGCACTAATATCACATATAAAACAATCAAACCCCAACAGTTCACTCCCCGAATCGATCCAGAGTCCAAGGGGTTCCATCGATGCCTCTGCATCCTCAAGGTCCAAAATCCTGCACACCAGTAAAACCAAGTCAATAACACCTGTCTAAGTCAATGCAACAAAACAACATGTCATCAACCCATAATGCCTCATAATCAAAATCAAAAGTTTAATAGTATAATAATCTGGATCACTTGCGAGCAAGTGTCCTCAAAGAATAAGTTTTCTCAGTGCGTGCAAGAGAGGGATGTTACATACACCCCCTCTTGGTATAAACTTCGTCTCGAAGTTTCACAGTATATACAAGTCGAAACAATGTGTATCACAGTATCATAAGTTTATCTATCAACAAAAATGGAAACTGTTGGCGCATATTATATGCGTCCTCCTAGGTCGTCGAGTGCGGACTATAGTTGTCCCACTGGACCTTGACCTAATCTACTATTCAATGTCATATCTATTGAACGTGATGATCTAGGATGCGGATCGGCTCAGCCGTGAGCGCACCCTCATCCGACACCCGCAAGGTGCTCAAGTCAAAACATGTGTAGGATCACTAATCATAAAGTATCAAACAGAGACGTGAAAGACATCGTGCATATGCCACAAGAATCAGGAAAGGCTAGTCATTAGGCCACAGGCCTCCCCTTTCCACAGTCTTGTAGGATCCCACGAACCTAGGAGATAGTTTATCCCCTTTTCCAAACTTGATTGAACTCTTATGCGGTTCAATCGCAAAAATAGTCGATTGCCACATCATAACTACAGTCGATACGACACGCATCATCATAACTCTTATGTTGATCCTATGCTTCCTGGATACTTTGTCTTATTGTTTGTGTTTTCTCTTCCATTTATTGGATTGCTTCTGGTCCCACCAGGACCCTATCCTCAAGCCGATCCCAACTCAAAGGCGTCCGACATGATCGCCCGTAAAGAAACTCGAAAGGTGTCATCTTAATTGTGCTTTGGTAACTGTTGTTGTAAGAGAATTACACTAGTGGCAAGAATTCTTCCCATGCTTTTGTTAGTCCATCACGTACATGCACAACATGTCCTCCAAGGTCTGGTTCATTCGTTTGGTCTGCCCGTCAGTCTCCAGGTGATACACAATACTAGAGTTAAGTCGGGTTCACAAGGCCTCTTGGAAACTAGTCCAAGTCATCTAGTAAAAAGCAATCCTCGATCGAATATAAACCTCTTAGGTATGCCATCCAGCCTCCCGATATTAGTGATGAAAAATCTAGCTATGTCAGGTGCCTGATACATCATACACACAAGAATAAAATAAGCACTCTTTGTCAGAGTGTCGACTACTATGAAAACAGATTTGTGTCTCCTTACCGTCAGTGGCAATCCAACAATAAAATCCTTTGAAATAACCTCCCATTTCAATTTCAGAATAGTGTGTGGCTGTAGTAATCCTGATGGATGTCTATGTCCGGCCTTTACCTGCTGACATTCTAGACATCTGGCCATATAGTTGACTATGTCTGCTTTCATTCCTTTCCAGAAGAATAAGGGTTTAAGGTCTGCACTCATCTTCGTGACTCCTGGGTGAGCCATGTATACTTCTCTATGAGCCTCTCTTAGGATCAATCTCCTCAACTTGTCGTTTGGTGGTACGTAAAGCCAATTTTTAAACCTCAATAATCCATCGTCGTCAAATGTAAATCCTTCAAATCTTGGTACCATCATTGTGTTTTGTCTGATAAAACCCTCAATCTCTTTGTACCAATCATCGCCACGCTGTAAAGTTAGAATATTTTCATGTAGATTCGTCTAAAGAGGAAATACCGAAAAGATGCATGGTCTCCGACTCAATGCATCTGCCACTAGGTTCACTGTTCCTTTCATGTAAGTAATCTCGAAGTCGTACTCACTAAGAAATTCTGACCAACACTGTTGTCGTGCGTTCAGGTTGCTTTACGTAAAGATGTGTTGTAGTCCACAGTGGTCCGTCTTTAGTTCAAATGTTCATCCAACAAGGTAGTTTCTCCAAACCTTCAAGGCATATACGATGGCTAACAATTCCAAATCATGTGTTGCGTAGTTCTCCTCATGCCTTCTCAGTTTCCTCGAGATGTAAGCGATCACTCATTCATCTTGCATCAAGACTCTTCCTAAGCCTTCCTTGTATGCGTCAGTGCATACCAAGAAGGTTGCGTCCATGTTAGGGACCTTTAGTATCGGTACCGTTGTCAACAGCTCCTTGAGCCTCCTAAAATCTTCTGTGCATTTCTCGGTCCAAACAAACTTCTTGATCTTCTTCTGCAATTCCAAGATCGGATTTTCTATCTTTGAAAATACCTCGACGAACCCTAGATAATTTCCTATTAAACCCATGAAGCTACGCACTTCTGGGACATTCGTTGGCGTAGGCCATTCCATAATAGCCTCGACCTGTTCTGGATCCATGGTGATACCTTCGCCAGATATGGCATGACCTAAGTAGTGAATCTTCGATTTGATAAAACGAGCATTTGGACAACTTCCCATAAAATTTGTGCTTTCGTAGACATTGTAGTACCAAGCGCAAGTGCTCGTCATGCTCCTCCATCGTCCAAGAGAAGATCAAAATATCATCTATGAATACTTGGATGAACTTGTCCAAGTACTCATGGAACCCCCATTCATCAAACTCATAAATACCTCTGGGGCATTTGTCAGTTCAGACGGTAAAACAGTAAACTCGAAATGTCCAAACCTCATCTTAAAGGCAGTCTTAGGGACGTCATCCTCCTTGATCTGCAACTGGTGATACCCTGATCGCAAATCGATCTTTGAGAACACCGTCACACCCTTCATCTGATCAAACAGATCATCAATCTAGGAAACGGATACTAATTCTTGATCGACGCCTTGTTCAAATGATGGTAGTCATTATGTCCTTCTATGTGCCCTTCATTTTTTCCTTCTGAACATGTACATTTTTGCACCAAGAATTTCATTTGCATTTACATGCTATCCTATGCCAACTCTTCCTACTCACTCATTAAGCTCATTATCTTCTCACTTTCGTATCTCCATGTGATGGCTAGTAAGAAATCCTTGGGAGGCTCTCACATAGGGATGATTTTAGGGGACAAATTTCTCTCATGGGATAATTTTCCATGGTTTTTCCCAAAAAAAGATTCGCTATTCTAAAAATGATTTGCCCAAATTCTATAGGATAAAATTATTTTACCTTAAAAATCACCAAATTTTTAGACAAACTATATAAAATCCTTAGAAATTTGAATATTTTTACAAAAATATCACCAAACTTTTATAGTTGGCATATGAAGGATTAGTAAGATTCGCGAAGGTTTCTACATTTAAAAATAAATTTCCATCCTTAAAATCATCCCTGGGAGTCTCACATCATTTCTATAGGTGTTGTGATGAATGAGGGGTTCAAGTGTCTACCAACAGCTTGTTTATGTTGTTTAGACAAGATGAATGGTTCTTTACTGCTATAACAAAAGAGTTTTACTTTGGTGGATTTACTTTTCAGTGAATACTCCTACATAAAGAGTTATATTCCTAGAGTGTCTTTTATATACACTTTTTCTCTATGAGCTAAGTGGGTTAGGTCGAGGAGTTGAGTGCTCTGAATTACAAGCAGGAGGTCACGGGGTCAAGTCCCCAGGTTGGTTTACCTCTCATACCATCATCGAAGTGAGGGAAAGTACTTGGAGGGTTTCCCGGGATGTGTACTCCATCGAAAAAAAAAAAAACGTACACTTTTTCTCTATCTATTAAAAAAAAAAGAAAAAATTAACAATGGCAAATGAAAATGTGTACATATAGGTAGTGTTTACAAGATATACGATGCATGTTCTCCATGGCATTTGAACATGGATCCCCTTCAAGATAATTTGTTCTCCGTGGCATTAGAACATGAATCCCCTTTGTTGGCAGCCAATTCACCTTTTTTATATGATCCTATAAGCTGCCTACACCTATGTTTTGCAAACATTAATTTTTTGTCGCATTTTTCAAATAGACGACATTTTCATTTCTTGCAACATTTACACATTTGTCTTCATTGAGTTTTCACGACTGTAAGCGTGAAAACTTCTCCTTACGAAGTTATTTTTAGATCATTATCTGAACTGTGGTTATTTCTTTGGTCATTATGCCTATTGCGCTTATCTTTTATTGATCATTACATGATTGGCATTATCCTTTGATCGGTTCTCATACTTCGATTGATTATATAACTTGGTTCTGTTGAATTTATAAGACATTGAGCATTTGGATTTGCAGTTCATGTGGTTTGCCTGATCATTGATTCTATGAAATGCATAGGGGTTTGATTAAATTTTTTATAAACATATGATGTAATCCTTATTATAATGTGGCTAGTCGACTATATGAATTTCGTTTGGCACTTTGATTAAACTTTTGATTATATACATTGACGCATGTTTTGATTTATATGTCGGATTTGTAAACGTTATGGTATAACATGTGCGTGTATTGGCATATACATTTGATTTCATTGGTTGCACACATGACTTTGATGGTTGAACTATTATTATGGAGTGAACAGCTATGAAATTTGGCGGTTGTACTTGGATAATGAATATTGTGCATGGCAAACTCCACCACCTTCCAATGCGCACGTTAATGCTTACCCCTTTTTGCTCGTTCATTGTTGTTAATTTGGGTAGCTCTGTTACTGTGTGTGTTGGTGAATTCAAACCCTTCCCTTACCATGCATTCGACTCCATGGCCCCAGTCGTGCGAGTGGAACCTAACGGCAACCAAGCCTTGTTGATGTTTGATAATGCCTGTCAAGATCTGGCAGACAGTGGATGGCTTACCTTCGTGAAACGTTTTGAGGGTTTTAACCTTTGCGTAGATCGATAGTTTGCCATGACATTCGATGGTTGTCGAGCCAAAGTAGGCGACATACAATTGGAAATTGATGAGAAATTTATCAGTCTAGCCACGGGTTTGCTTGCCACTGGACAACGATGGTTCAAGAATTGCAAGGTCGAGGAGGTCCCATGGACACTGCTCTTCCTCTCGCACAAGGTTACCTCGTGTGACAGAGGTATGTCTATCTCTGCACTTAAACCGCGATGGCATGATTTATTGATGATAATCAAACAGTTCGTGACTTGTGAAGGTCGATACGGGTTTGTGTTCCTTCACCACCTACATTTGCTTATGGTTTTTATGGGATATCAGCTCAATATGCCCTATTATTTGCATCATAGCCTGTTTAAAATGTCAAAGAAATTCAAAAGGCACCAGGCTGACAGTAGCTTGTTTCATTATGGGCTTATTAAGCTCGTCGTTGTCTATTAGTTGAGTTTTCTTGGTGATACTTGGAAGGCTTTCATTGCCCGTAATGGCTTTGAGGACATTGACCCTATACAGGTTGATAAACCTATGGTAACTGAGACTAAGGTTGTACCCCCGGTGCCCTACCATATCTTACTGCCTAAGCCCTCGGTCGATCCTCCTGTTGACTTACCCCATACTGTGACTAAGAGTGAAGAGGTCATTAAGAATCCTGTGACAAAAAAGCCCAAGCCAAACCTCACTGCAAACGCCAAAGGGAAAAGGAATGCACGCTTGATTTCACGGATGGCAAGGAATAAGCCAAAACCCCATGTTGAGCCAAACCCTATCATCTTAAATGACGACTCCGATTCGGAAGTTGAGCGTTTCTTGGCTAGCGAATACCCCTATTCGCAAGGTTTGTGTGCCAAACCCTCATATGATTTTGTATCAAACCTACCCCCTTGCCTAAAGGATGACCCTAACTACCCAGGCATCAAGCTGCCTTGTGAAACCCTCGGTCATTTGCCCAAACCCTCGCCTGCTCTGTCTAAACCTACACAGTCACCCTGTGATCAATGCAATTCATGGTTAGAGCGATATTATCTTGATGTTCCAATACTCCAATCAAAGATTCAGTCTCTGGAGGATCAGATTGCACTGTTAACCAGTCAAAAGGCCAAGCTCCAAGCTGTGGATAAGAAACAAAGGACAACCGAATCTATCCTGTTTAAAAACGTGGAATCAGCCACGGCTGTTGTAAATTCCAAGCTAGCATAACTGAGCAGCCTCGTTGCTACACAGGTATGAAAAATTTGATGTCATTTTATAAATAATCTAGGTTTATATAACGATTTGGTTTCAGTTTCAAACAGCTCTGTTCACATCATTGAATAGCTCTGTTATATTGTGTGCATTCTATATATGGCTTTGCTTTAAATAAATAGGAATTTTGATATACGATCTAATTATTCCCAGTATAGGAATCAATAGATTTTGATTGGATTTGAGTGATCTTCGTTTAAATTGGCTTGCCTTGTTGAGGTGACAAAATTAATAGTTTGGTTTGTATCATGATCAGATTTGATTTGGTTATGATCCATGTGCTATAGTTGATAAATGTTTTGATCGAGTTTGATTGTTACGATTTTGCTCGGATCCGATTTCATTATCATTGGTATGCTATGACTGGTAAACGTTTCTGGAAGATACTTGTTACGATGTTGTATTGTGTGTTGTTCTATATTTGATTGATTCCAAGTTAAGGAGAATGACTCTGTTTATTTGATGAAAACAATACACTCAGATAACATTCGCGCCCGAATTAGAGACGAATCTGAATCATAACAATTGTGTGAAAATCCTTAGCTAAATCGATTCATTTTTGTTCTAAAAAGGCAAGTTCGTTTTATGAATCGAGTTCAGATTATAATTGATGCTCTGTATTTCAGATTTGTGAAATGAATTGGTCAAACTCTGTTACGATTCGTTTGATTAAAACGATTGTGATCAAAATTAATCGATTCTGTCTGTTGACTGTGCAAGGATCAACGATCAAAATCTATGACAAATTATGTTTGATTGATCCTGTTACGTTTTTGGTTATGTGTCAGTTTTGGTTTGAATTCGTTCACAATCTGAATCTTTTGCTATACAGTTATCGTGATAATCTTGTTCGATGCGATGATTTCTCCTGTTGATGAGACACGCATAACAATGTGTTTGCGATTTGTTCTATTTTCAATTGAATATCAAAACGATCTCATTTCGATTCGATGAGAAACGATTATGATGTTGTTACATGTGATCTCATTTACCCGACTTGTAACAATAATCGAAACAGAGTATTTCTATCTTCGTATTCGATTAAATGATTTGAATCTTTTTGCTATATCGTTACAGCTATGACGAGTGGAAAATGATTTTGTTGGATCGGATTGTATCTGTTGTTTAACAATCACATACGATATGTTTTTCAATTGGATATGAAATAATCTTATTACTGTTCGATTATGACTCTGAAGACCCGATTTTGTGGTAACAGAAGAACATAGTATTCCTATCTCTGTGTTCGGTTGAATCATTTTTTATTCTGTTTAATGTTGAATGATAAAATCATTTTGATTCGTTTTCAAGTGATCATTGGAAGATAATTGGATTTAATTCTTTTAAAGATTTTGAATCGATTCTGATGCTGATTCTGTATCTCATTTTGACTAGCTACAGAATTAGATGATTATGTAGCTAGTCTATAGAATTTAGTTTTTATCATTTTATTGGTAAAAGAGTCTTCTAACTTGTCTATTTTGGATCCTTTTCAGGTGAATTTGAAATTGTATGGAATTTGATGGACAATTTAGAGGATATTTAGATACTTTAGTCTCATTTTAGTTTCCTAGTTTAGTTGATCTTGGGAATATCTTCCCAGATTATGTAAACAGTTTGATAACTTCCACAGGGAGGTTTTACCCTATGGAAAAACTTATAAATACCTATTATTTTTTGTAATAATCATCCTCGCTTGTGGGGGAACCAGGATAATGGATATCTAATACAGACTGGGACAGAGGTTGATGTTCTGCTACAGCTTTAGCTTTCATAATATCAATCTTTTGTTTCATGTTTATGTTATCAATTTGCATCTAATTAATGACTACTTTAGCTATCTTAGTCTCTTGCAAAGTGATATTAATTATGATAGAAAAAGTGTTTGCTTGAAAATAAAGGGAAGCAAGTGATGTTGACTAATAGTTATATATTGAGTAGTTGGTTTAGTTTGTTTTTTTTATAATATTTTTTGTGGATATTTGTTTAAAATTGGGTGATAAATTGTTGAATTTGTATATTGGAGTAGTTATTTCTGTAAAATTTGAGTGGTTCAAGAGTTTTTCAGCATGTTGAATCAATTTCTACATTTAAAATGTAATTTAAACAATCCAAAATTGTGATTTTA
>ML802182.1:4973-15446 GCA_009831015.1 Picea engelmannii | reverse complement strand
TGGAAGACATGTTGCGCATGTACGTGATGGACCAACAAAAGCGTTGGGAGGAATTCTTGCCTCTAGTAGAGTTCGCTTACAACAACAGTTACCAGAGCACCATTAAGATGGCACCTTTTGAGTTCCTTTATGGGCGACCGTGTTGGACGCCCTTGAGTTGGGATTGGCTTGAGGATAGAGTCCTGGTGGGACCGGAAGTGATCCAAGAAATGGAAGAGCAAATGCAAACCATAAGACAAAGGATAAAAGAAGCGCAGGATTGACAGAAGAGTTATGCCGATGCGCACCGAGTCGACCGTAGTTACGAGGTCGGCGATCGAGTCTTCTTGCGGGTTAAACCACATAAGAGTTCGATCAAGTTTGGGAAGGGAGATAAACTCTCTCCTAAGTTCGTGGGACCTTTCGAGATTGTGGAGAGAAAGGGGCTTGTGGCCTATCGACTAGCCTTGCCTGATTCTTTGAGGCGTATGCACGATGTTTTTCATGTATCTGTTTTGAGGCATTATGTTAGTGATCCTACACACGTGATTGACATGAGTTCCTTTCAGGTATCGGATGAGGGAGCGCTCACGGCTGAGCCAGTCCACATTTTAGATCATCGCGTTCGACAGTTACGACGTCGAACGGTAGATCAGGTCAAGGTCCAGTGGGACAGTTATAGTCCGCACTCGGTGACCTGGGAGGACGCATATGATATGCGCCAACAGTTTCCATTTTTGTTTGCTAGATAGACTTATGATACTGTGGTACTTATGATATTGTGGTACATTTATTTCGGCACTTATACTGAGAAAATTCGGGACGAAGTTTAGACCAAGAGGGGGTGTATGTAACATCCCGCTCTGGCGCACTTACAAAACTTATTCTTTGAGGAAACTTGCTCATAAGTGATCTGGACTTTTCTAATATTAATACATTTATGCTTGATTATGATGTGTTTTGATAGATGACATGATGTTTTACTACTTGATGTAGACAGGTGCTGCTGACTCAATTTCATTGAGTGTGCAGGGTTTCAGACCTTAAGGATGTAGAGGCATCGGTGGAACCCCCTTGGACTCCGGACTGAGTCAGGGAGTGGGCTATTTGGGTTGATTCATTTACGGTGATATTGCTTTGTTTTGATGATATGATATTGATTTTATGATATGTTTTTGATGTTCTGACACGATGGTTGATGATGCAGGCCGACGATAGCTTGTCGACCAGACTCACATATGGAGTAAAGGGGCCACACATGATTTCCAGAGAAATTGAGGGAGAGGTGTGGACAACATCCCTGCCACAGCCTGCTAGCACTCCCGCCGTGGCTCAAACTGTAGGTTAACGATTACCTAGTTCGAGAGGACCCACGATGCCGTGAGGGAAGACTGCGACAGTCTCTCATGATGATTCTAAGGGGCGCGCAATAAGGCGGGGGACTTATTCCTTAGAGCCCTTAGTCTCCCACAAGTTCACCTGGCAGAGTGTTGACTCCAGGGGTTATAGATGTCTACCAAACAGTCAAGTCGGCGAGTGGCACCCTTGGAGAACGTGGTGCATCCTAAAGGGCACGTCGCACAAAAGAAACACAAGTGGGCGAGTGGCACCCTTGGAGCACGTGGTGCATCCTGAAGGGCACGTCGCGCCACAGAGGCAAACGAGGAGAGTGGAACCCTTGGAGCACGTAGTGCATCCTGAAGGGCACGTCGCATTGATGATGATGACGAGACAACCTAGATGACCCTGAGACCTTAACGCCTAATGAAATTCTTAAAACGACTCCCCTAATTAATTGTCACCCAGTTCAAATCTAAACCTAATTTTAAAAACATCTCTAAGATAAAGCTTTGATAAGCCCTAAGAAAAGATCCTACAAAATAAACATAAGGGCGTAAACTAAAACCCTCCTAGGTGTTAATTAAAGTCTTCATAAAATTAAAGGAGGTAAAGTGAAGAAAGGGAATAAATTAATTAAAATACGTGGTGTTATGGTAAAAAGGAATATAAAGTTAAAAACATGTGAGAGTATAAAAGTAGTGAATTTAAAAATATAGAAAGGATTAATAAGTGCATTTATCTTTTGGGTTTAAAAATAAAAAGAGAGAAATGAATAAGAGAAATAAGGAAACTTGTAATAAAGGAAACTTAATAAAGGAAAGTAAGGGAACATAGGGTAAAAAGCAAAAAGGAATCAGCAATTAAGGAGTTACTAAAAATCAACAACTTCATTTTAGGAAAGTTATTAAAAGCATGAGAGGGGATTTAGGAACCATAGAAGAAATTTTAGGAGTGACTAAAGGGGGGTGAGGGAAATGTGTCTTTTATTTAAATTAAAGAAAATAATTTTGGAGAAACATGGGGGACGAGTGACACTTGGATGGCAGAGAATTTTTAGAGGTTGTCATTAAAAAAATTAAATTAATAATGATTTAGGAAAGTAGGTGGGTCTCAAATTTCTATAAATGAAGGGGAAAAGAAGGAAGAGGGGATGAACGGCGAGCGTAACGTTACGCTGCCATATTGTGGCTTGACTGTTTGCTTGTGAGGAGTTGGGAAATTCTCAGCTGTATTGGAGTGGTAGCTCAGCCTTGGAGGCGAGCTGAGAAGCTAGTCTTATCTCTGGTTCTTGTGTGGCCCCTTTGCGGCTCGGGGGGCTAAGGGGGAAGCAGAGTAGCCCTAGCGATTGGCTGGGAGGTACCGGTGAGCTTTCTACGGTCGGTAAGAAGAGTACCCCTAGCGATTGGTTGGGAGGTACCAGTGAGCTTTCTACGGTCGGCAAGCAGAAGCGGCACGAAGCGCGAGAAGCGGCATGGAGCGTGGGACGTCGTTCGAGGCAAGCGAAAGGCAACGGTATGATTTTACTTCTGGTAGAGTAGAATGCTTTTGGATGTATGTTCAGATCTGCATGTGAATGGGTAACCGTTGTGAATGTTGTACCTCTGATGATAGGAAAACTCTGTTCGTTGGGCAATTTGAATGTTTTCTGTTTGTTTATGGACCCAAGGGGTTCGAACCCATTCTGGCATTTCGAATGCTATATGTTTTTCTTATTGATCATGAAGGTTTTAAACTCATTGAGCATTCGTTCTTCATTATTGCTGCAAATTTCGCTGAGGATAAGGCTATTCCGATCCAGTGAATTCGTTCGGCATTTCGTTTCCCTTACTGTGGTCTTGTAAAATCGTTGGCATTACATTTTTTTTTTATATTATTACTACTGCCATTTCGTGTGTGTAATGCGGAGGTTTTTTGCTGAAAGTTCGTGGAATCTACTGCTGGGATTATTGTCGTAAATGCGTTGATTCATTGTACCTGTGGGGCGTTGAATGAACTGCGTTTTACATTTTGTGTTTGGGTGTTTTAAATGGCACTCAGGGTAAATATTTGGGCGTTTTTTATCTGCGTTTTGAATGCTTTAATGGTATGCGTCTTACTGGAATATATCTGGGCATTTTTTATCTGTGTTTTAAATGTTTAATGGTCTGCGTTTTGTTGTATATCTTGGGCGGTTTTTTTTGGCATTCATTGTATCCGTTGGGCAGTAGTGTATTGGGCGTTTTTATTTTTGACAGTGGGCAGATAGTATATTGGGCGTTTTTATCATTGATAGTGGGCAGTAGTGTATTGGGCACTTTTATCTTTGACAGTGGGCAGTTAGTGTATTGGGCGTTTTTATTATTGACAGTGGCAGATAGTTGTTGGGTGTTTTTATTATTGAGAATGGGCAGTTCTTATATTGGGCAATTTTTATTTATATACAGTGGGCAGTCATTAGATGGGGCGTTTATATACTGTGGCGCTCTTTTGATTACAGTGGGCATGCTGGGGTGGGCATTTCATTTATAACATGTTGTTCTTCGTTGTGAAATTCCGACATTCCGTTTTTAAAAATTCTGTCATTCCTTCTTACCACCGTCATCTAGTTGGGTCGATTTTGGGCAGTAGCGGGAATCCGTGAGGTGGGTTGCTGGAAGGCACCGGTTGTAATTAAATGACAAAGTAAAACCCAATTACCAAATGCAATTATAAAATTGGCACCCCTCTGATTGTGTCCTTATGATTTCTCATCAATCATTTTAACCTGGCACTATGTTTGTCTTCAGGCAATTCGTTTTTAATGAACAGGCAATTCGTTTTAATGAACAGGCAACTTGAATTTAACCCCGAAGTAAAATCTGTCTGCGTTATAAATCTTAATGGGCATCCCGGATTGTTGTTTTTCTGTCTGAACATGGATTTTTGTTTTAATGATTGTCTGAAATTTTTGTTGTTTTAATGATACAGTGGTGTTTTTTTTTGTTTACTAGACGTGTTAGATTGTTCCTGAATGTGCCCTGTTGTTTTCGATGACAAACATTAATTGAAAATCGATAATGCCAATATAATTTGAATTATGATTATGCTGTTGTAATAATGTTTATGGAACGTTTGCTGTCACGCGACCGGGTTATTAAATTTCAATGACAATATCAATACAATAGGAAACGAAATATTAAACTGTCGTAGTCATGGATGTTTTATGGGAAGTTGCAGTAATGCGACCTGGTGGTTATTGAACTGACAATCTAAAAATGCAATCCGTAATGCCAATACGAAAATGCAATTATGAAATGCAATATTAATATATTTTTATGGAAGGTTGTTGTTACGATGGGGTAGCATTATGGTAAATTAGTATCATCGATAGTTCTAATTATGATGTTATCTTATGTTGTATTTTTCATGTTGTCATTTCAGATATTGGCATTTTTAATTAGTTTTATTTTTATCCTTGGTCCTTTTAAATATTGGTATTTTAATCATTATCATTTTAAATAGGGGTATTGTTATATATTGTCACTTTTGCTATATTGTTATGTTCAATTATGATGTTAGCTATAAATATGAAGTAGTTTTGATGTGACCAAGGGTAAGGGTGTTGTCTCTGGGTGAAAGGGTTACTAACACTATAATGTTATGAATATGAAATTGGATTCGGTAATTCGTATGTTCGGAGACTGGAATTTTTAATGTAAGGTGTAAAGGTAATGATGATGTAATACGTAAAGGAATGCCATTGAACAATTGTTTATAATCTATGTACTGGTAATAGATTGTTTGGAAATATGTAATGGTATTGTTCTCGCCATATAAATAATTGCAGTGTTAGAGTTGATATCATTTGAAATGTATGATCATTGTCTTTATTGAAATGTTAATATCATTAGAAAACATAATGACATGGTTATATTATTGTAATGCTAGTATAAACTATTGTTATTGATAAAACATATGTGGTGGAATGTCCTGGAATTACGCATAACAAATTACTCGGAGTTAGTAAATTGAGGGGGGTGGTTCGTTTAAAAAATGTTAAACTTGGGTGTTCGTTGTCGGAGTCCTTCTTGTCATGCGCCTTCCGTGAAGGACGTAGTCGTCCTTCTTGTTTATGTTGTACTTGATAGTGTTCAGTTGGTTTCTTGGTCGGTTGTGTTGGGCGGGATATAGACACCTCTTGTCGCCTTAGTACATATGTCTGTGTGAGTGATTTTCCTGTGTAAAGAATCCAGTGCCGTATCAAGAGTCTCAGGCCCTTTAAAGGCAGGGTTTCCACTCTTGCGACACACCTGACGGAGATTACTAGTTTCTGCCTGAGCAGTCGGCCAGGAGCCTGTCTAATCTTCTTTCAAGAAGACATAAGACTAAAAGCCCTACTTTTCTGTGCAGAAATAGTAAACTCTACTGTTGGATTCTTCCATCTGTGACCGTACTGTACTTAACACCTGGTGTCGTTTTCAACCTACAGCTGCTAGTTGTACGCCTTATGTCTAGGGGCGTTTATTGCTGGTTGTCACTGTGATATGCCGGGGTCGTCTTGTTGTGTTCGACTTGCTTGCGACTTGTTCTAGGTCAGGTTACTAGTTTCTGCCTGAGCAGTCGACCAGGAGCCTGTCTAATCTTCTTTCGAGAAGACATAAGACTAAATTCCCTGCTTTCCTGTGCAGACATAGTAACCCTAACACCATGGATTCTTCCCTCTGTGTTTGTACTGTGCACCCCCAAAACGTCTTAATGTTTGTGTCGTGCGCCTTATGCCTATGGTCGTATATTGTTGCAGTTACTCGTTGTGTGCCTTCAGTCTTCTTGTGTTGATCATCATGGTTGCATCTTATGGGTTTTCGAATGGCGACGTAGAGTCAAGTGTGTTTGTTACTTCTACACGCGCGCGCACACCACAAACACAAACACAAAAAAAAAAATTGCACCTGTTTTCAGAGTTGTGTCGTAACGAGGAGGTGGTTACAACGGTCCATCTATCAGGACCAAGGATTTTATCTCTGGAAAACCCTTTGAGAATTGCCAAGATTTCATCTTTAGTCACAACCTTTTCCAAATTGTGTAAATCATCTATGGTCACAAAGGTTGAGAACAATTTAACAGAGTTAATCTGATCCAGAATTACATTCTGACCTGTATCACTGAAAAAAGACTTGAAATAGTTGGATGTGTCCTCCTTGATAGCATGTTGTCATGATTGAGATACCCCGTTATCATATTTAATCTCCCAGATATATTTTTTATTCCTCCTAAAGCTTGCAAATCGGTGGAAGAACTTTGTGTTATTATCTCCGATTTTTATCCAGATAGCCCTAGTTTTTTGGCGCCACCTTTCTTCCTCTTCTAGTAATAATTTCTTTCTTTCTATCTCAGGAGTAGACAAATCTTGGGTCGTGTCATCCGGATTAGCTCC
Organism: Picea engelmannii; assembly: GCA_009831015.1. Taxonomy (NCBI): domain Eukaryota; kingdom Viridiplantae; phylum Streptophyta; class Pinopsida; order Pinales; family Pinaceae; genus Picea; species Picea engelmannii. Next base: position 8,734 of record ML802182.1, on the reverse strand, counting down.
CGCTAACAAATGAGCATAATAGAATTCAATCTTCTCTTCTATCCTTGCCAAAGCCAATTGGTCTTGTTGTATTTTTTTCTTTGCCCAATCCTTCACTCGAGATTTTAAAAGAGTCAATCTCTCAACTAGTCTCCTCTGTGCATTGTTAATAGATTGTAGATGAGGGTAACCATATCCGCAAAAGAGGGGTCATCCATCCAACCTGCATTGAATTTAAATGGGTAGGCTATCGTTGGAATATTGTCCTTGAACCCTAGAAGGATAGGAGCATGATCAAACAGGTATGGGTATTCAACCCATGATCTATGTCTTAAAAAAGAAGCCAGAAGATTCTTTGCAACATAAAAGCAGTCAAGTCGCTTATCAATACTGTCATGTTCTGATCTACCATTCCTCCAAGCAGGCACATACACAGGAGGGGCAACATCCACTATACAACGCCTAATAAAAAAGGATTTGAAATACCCGGCCATAGGATCGACCTGTGCATTTGGACCCCACATCTCCTCACATGAAGTTGTAAAGTTCAAGTCGCCAACGATAATTAGATCTTTGTGAGATAATAGGCTTGATGGGTCCAGAGAATTCCAAAACGCTTTACGCTCCTGACAGGGCCCGTAAACATTTAGTAGCGTTAAATTCCTATTGTTCAATATAGAAGTCCCTGACAAAAAAATCCCACCACTACTTAGAAAAGGATTTAGATCAAAATACATAGGATCCCAAGATGCTAAGAGCCCACCAGAAGTCCCCACAGAGATGACAGCCACAATCATCTAATCCGATTTTAATTTACTGAAAAATAATATTTCTTTATCTGCTGCAACCAATGTCTCTTGAAGAAAGATTATGTTTGGATTAGTTTTTGATAACAGTCTACGAAGGGAGGCCAATTTAAGGGTTCCTCCTACCCCTATTATATTTAGAGATAGAAGGATCATGATTTATCTCTGGCCATGGCTTTCATGCCTCTAATCGCCCCTAAATCAGTGATAGTAGCAGGTAAAGTATCAGCAATTGAACTGCTAGCCCCAGCCTTACGTTGGGCACCTCTTGTTTTAATGGGGGAGACATCAAATCCCAGTCCCCTAGACCACGCAGGGTCGATAGTAGAGTCCCCACCTTTCCCCTGAGTATTGCTAGAACCTCTTTGTATAACTGGATTTGTCACAGGGTGGGTTCCCAAAAAGGAAGGTAGAGGGATGGGGTTAGACAACTGAACAGGGGGAGGGATCAGATCCGAGATCATATGATCCAGAACAGAGTCATTTAGGATCATTTATTTGAAACCTGGGAGGGAGGCATCAGTGACCACATTCTCTGTCAATTTGGATAGTGTAGAGGGCTTCCTACAGGGAATTTCGCCAGACATCACAACTAAGTCCCCATCTAAACCAGTATCAATAGACTCGGGATGGATAGACTTGTCGTCTACAAAGTTCTCCCTTATGGGCTGATCAGGAAAGAGTATAGAATTTAAATGGAGAAATTTTAAGGAAGATAAAGAATTGTAAAGTTAAGGGTGGTAATTTTTCAACTTACCAATGAAGGAAGTGTCATGTGCCAATGGACTATCCTCAGAGTTGAGGCTAGGGTATGACAAGTTATTAGGATCATCCTCCACTGGCGAGACTGAATCACCTAGCATATCGTCCGTGGAGTTTTCATCAGACAGAGCGTCGAAAATGTTAGTACAATCCTTTCTTAAATGACCAGTCCGCCTGCAATAGGTACATCTGAAAGGGATCCCCAAATAATCCAAGCATTGGACAAAAACCAGTTCTCTCCACTCAATCTCTAGTACCTCTAGTAACCCAGCATGCACATCAATTTCTATTAATATTTTCTCCATTTTTCTGTCAGTAGAGTTCATGGAGGCCGCTTCCACACTTATATAGCAACCAATAGAATTCCCAATCGCCTCCAGGGCCTTTTGGTTCCATAACTGCAAAGGAAGGCTCAGGAGGAGAACCCACATATGCCTTATACTAAAATACTCTATTGTTGAGTTAAAACCTAGCCGCCACCTTTTTAACATTAGACTCCCCCCATCATAGGTCCAGAACTTTGATAGTACTGATTCACTATCTTCCGGCATTTTAAAAGAAAACCCATCCAACCGCTAGGAAGCATAAGCACTTCTGGATTGTAGCCAACCAAAGGTTCCCAAAACCTCTGTACCCAATCCTCAACCGGCGTTTTGCAGCGAGAATGATAATCAAATCTATCAACTAGTACACACATAGCTAGTGTACAAGACTCCTCTAAACCAACGTCCATACCTAAAACCAATCACCTCCTTGTTCTCTTTAGTTTCCAGATTTTGGTGATGTGTTTTCCTTTTGGATGTTGTTCGGCTCTTGTGTTTCTGTATCCAGCCACACCTTAAGTATCCGATACTTCCTTCAAAGATTCCCTTAACCCTACACTTGTTCCCTGAAAAAACTTGGCTACGGGAGGCTTAGACAAAAACCTAGATACTAGCCCTTCATGTTGTAATGGAAAACTACTATCTACTGCATTTCCTTCATAATGCACTATTCTATCCACCTTATGTGAAGGCCTTGCATTAACAGTTGCATTAAATCGTGGGTTAATTCCATCTCCAGGGTGGCGAAAGGAGGTGTCCGAAGCAAATAATCCAGACCATTCCCACAAGTCCTCATCCACTTCACTCATCATGGTGCTAACATCATTCTCCATCATAGGGCACCTGGACGATGAAGAAGCTCCCAGCACAATCGAAACTTATGGAAGTGACCACTCCTTGGTCACATAACCGTTAATGTTCCAAGAATCGATACTTAGTTTTAATAATGGTCAGAGAAATCACTAAATGGTGTAGTCAGTGTGGCAGGTTGTTTGTATCGATACATCTCCTCCAGTGTTAGTTAGGAGCACGGGAAACTAGGGTAAAAGTTGGAATAGTGAAAAAAGGGGAAACTCCTGTCAATAATCTCTACTAAGCTTCAAGCGACCCCCAAGAGTACCTATAGTAGTACTCCTGGCTAGAACTAGAAGAAAAACCGTTCTAGAATCCATTAGAAGGCTCTAAAATAATACGCTACCCTTCCTAATCCAAACTAAACAACCCCTATGACTCCCGAAAAGTAATGGTACCAGGTTTCCGCCATGAAACCTGCAAGCTGCTTATCATCCTTTTCATCTCTAGGGCTTTTTCAAAATTTGAATATGATTATCGGCATTAATTAACCTATATAACTCGAAATCATGTAAGCAAATAAATTTATGTAGATATGTAATTAAATTTCAACATAAACCGATTACTAAGAAAATACTTTTAATCTATTAATTAATCTATATAACTCGAAATAAATCTATTTACATAAATTTATGTAAATATGTAATTAAATTTCAACATAAACCTTATTCAGAAAATACTTTTAATTTATTAGCATTTGCATTTTTGTAAGAAAAATACATTTTATTTTTTTAAGTTAAATGAAAATTTTATACTAAATTTTGTTATTTTTTACGTGAGCCACACTCCTACACCTCCGGGACATACTAAGTTCTGTTATGAATAACAAAGTTCAATTAGTATTTTTAATTAGATTATAATTTAGTTATTGGATGGAATGCTTTAAATTTAATAATTTAAGTTTAAAAAAAATTATAAAGAAATCACCGCAAATAAACATTGTTTGACATTGCATTTTTCAAATAACATACAAAATAATCATAGAGTATGAAACTATTTTAAAGTGGAAAGTACCCATAGACTTGATTGATATCATTTA
>ML802181.1:156564-167622 GCA_009831015.1 Picea engelmannii | reverse complement strand
GGGGAGCCATTGACAAAAACTAGGGAAAAAACAAGGCAAGGGATCCTTCAGTACTATTGATACCTTGTTCTCCATCCATATTACAAAGTTGGTCCACTTTTTATTTTGTAACATTTCTTTTTCAAAATGTGTTGGATGCCGACCATATTTGTCCTCCTATCAAAACATGACACATGGACTAGTTAAACTAATAAATATGTAATCATTTACTTTTTTCTAGAATAAAAAAAATAAAAATAAAAATAAAAAAATAAATAAAAATTCACATAATAAATATACTTACAAAGGTGCAGATCAAGGCTTGTAAACCTTTTTGGCCACTATGATGCGTGGCTTGGAGTTTTGCAAGACTAGATTTGGAGGCTTTCTCCTAAAACATAAAGTAAGTCAATTGAACTATGCACAAATAAAATATAAAAATCGTTTAGGAAATTTGATGTAATATTATGAGCAAATTGAAATACCTGGATACTCTCCTCACTAGACTTCCTCCATGCATCCGACTTCTCATATGATTTTACAAGTTCTTTCCATACTTTTATACTAACATCAATTGGCCTTTTTTTGAGCCTTAGCTTGGGCAGGAGTTGTTTTATCTTCTTTGTTTGGTTGCAACTAAATATCTTGCAATTCTGAGACATTTGTCTTTTCTCCTTTTTTACTAACCAACCTACGCCAAATTCAGACTCCATGTCATGAAATACAAATTTATGCAGGTGCATTGGTATCTTTGAGAATGGAAAATGAAGATGGTCTTTGAACCGTTGAAAGCATGATTCCTTCAACCTGTTCAAAAAAACCTTCCCGACATCTGACATTTTGATTTTTCCTAAAACCATGTCGTATTCTATCCTTGTATCATAGTTCCCAAGGAAAATTCCAAAACATGGCGTGGTGGAAGAATTTTGGGTCCCAGGAGTGGCTTTGACATTGGAGGTCTCTGCTCTCTGTTCTATATTCTTAGAGGTCATCGTCAATGGTTTCCTCCTTGATTTTCCACTCGATCCAAGAGTGGTCGGGGAATCAATTGATTCCCTTTCACAGGGCTGATTTGCTTGCAATGTCTCAGGGGTCTTAATAGATCGTTTTTCTATGTATTTTGCAAGCGTTTTCAAGTCTACATCGTCATTTTTTTTATGGCCTCCATCCCCAATATCGAAGCCAAGGCATCTTTCTCCTAGTCAGTCTCATGTCCCTAGATATATAAAATAATTTTTTGTGTTAAAATTTTCAATAAAAAACAAATAATTAAAAATAAAATTAAAAAAAATGAGACAATTAAAAATCTATAAATTGAGAAAGACTTACCTCATTATGGATAGAATTTGCTTCCTTCCCTCTACTTGACATTTTAAGCAAGCTAGGGAAAATCCCTTCTATTAGGATTTGGGCAAGTGGACTTGGTGGCGATTTTTGAAGGTGCTTATTTCTTCTCTCTTCTTCTTGGTATTTGTTTTCCTATTCTAACAAGGATAAGCGAATGTCAAACTCAGATAGACCATAAACCATGAGGAAATTTATATGTAAAGAGGTTGAATTGTGAAATTTGATAATTTTTTTACCTGAAATTCTCAGTTCTCCCTTAGGAAACCCCCAAATCGTGCTCTGGTCTCACCCTATCTCCGTTTGCCCAAGGAAACACCCAAATCGTGTTGGAGTCCAAATCTAGTTTGAAAATTAGTTGGCATGGCCACACATAGTCTCTCTTCACCATAGGAAACTCCCAAATCGTGTTGGAGTCCAATTTTAGTTTGAAATTGAGGTGGTCTAGTCGTAGACTATCTCCTCTCGCCCTAAGAAACACCCAAATCATGTTGGAGTGGAGATGCAACAAGAAATTCACTTGGAATGTCGTGCTCTATCTCCATTCTCCCTGGAAAACACTCAAATCGTGTTGGAGTCAAAATGTAGAAGGGAATTCAATTGGACAGGTCACACTCTTTCTCCATTCGCCATAACAAACTCCCAATTCATGTTTTTGTAATTCTTCCCCTCCAAAATGTCATTTTTGTCCCCTTTCCCGTGGGTATATTTGTTTTTTAGGTTTTACATATCAGTCGGCATTGAAGTGGGTGTGAGCTACACCTACTTTAGCGTCGATTTATCACCTAAATGTAATCAACTATGGGCGCCTTAGTGGGCGCAAAAAATTCCAGGTATTGTGCCTAAATTTGGTCAAAACATGTCCATTTTGGGCCTAAACGGTGATCCACCATTGATACAATCACATGTTGTAGTTCTCAACTACATGTTACTCAAGACAATGTCTCACCTTTAGTAGGTCATTCATAATCTATCCCTACTGTTTCGTTGGATCATAATCTAAATCAAAAATTTGTTATGTGACCACTACCACCATTTGCACAACATCCACTGATAGAGTATGAGTCTTTGAATCCTTTGAACAAATTAGAATTGAAAATTGATATTGTAGCTTCACACTTGGGAGCCACCAATCCACTCTCTTTTCCCATGTGTGAAAGTGTTGTTGCCTCATTAACCATGAATTTCGATGATGATGAAAAATTATTTGATGCTATACCTTATTTTAATGGTCCTTGGGATAACCTCCACTTTAGTTCTCCTATTGAATTCCTACCTAAGCTACCCACTCCACTAGCATGCCATTAGACCCCATCTCCTCTAGAAATATCTTTGATTCTTGCCTACTAGCACCACATATCACACTTGACATTGATACCTTGGAACACTCTTATGATCATTCATTTTTCAACCACATGGATTCTTGTTTAATATTTTGAGGATACAAACACTTCCATGATTTTAATTGCTCTTGATAAATATAATAAGATTTTTGAATTGATGTTTCATAGATGCATGGATTTGAACTAGATATTGATATTTTGGTACCTTTGCATCATTTAGTTATCCATGGTTGGCTTAACAAAAATGTAGCAATTTTTATCACTCCTATTGACTTCAATCTTCTTTTTAGGTGAAATTATGTATGGTATGGTATGGTATTGGTATTGGTATGGTATTGATGTTGGTATGGTATGGTATGGTATTGGTACAAAATGGTATTGGTATTGGTATTGGCAATGCATAAGGGTATTGGCAATGCATATTGGTATTGGTATTGGTAATGCATATTGGTATTGGTATTGATATTGGCAATGCATATTGGTATTGGTATTGGTATTGGTATTGGAAATGCAATGGTATTGGTATTGGTATTTGTATTGCCAATGGTATTGATATTGGTATGGTATTGGTAATGGTACGATATTGGTATTGTATTGGTATGCATATCATTGCCAATGCATACCATTGCCATGCATTGGTATGCAATGGTATTGGTATTGGTATTGGTATAGGTATGGTATAGTATGGTATTGATATTGGTATGGTATAATATGGTATAGTATGGTATTGTATGGTATGGTATAGTATGGTATTGTTATTGGTATTGGTATGGTATGATATTGGTATTGGTATGGTATAGTATTGGTATGGTATTTGTATTCTCTACTTTATTTCTCCTATTGACTTCCTACCTAAGATACCCACTCCGCTAGCATGTCCTTATACTCCATCTCCTCTAGAAATATCTTTGATTCTTGCATACTAGCACCACATATCACACTTGACAATGATACCTTGGACCACTCTTATGATCATTGATTTTTCAACCACATGGATTCTTCTTTAATATTTTCAGGATACAAACACTTCCATGATTTTAATTACTCTTGATAAATATAATAAGATTTTTGAATTGATGTTTCATAGATGCGTGGATTTGAACTAGATATTGATATTTTGGTGCCTTTGCATCATTTAGTTATCCATGGTTGGCTTAGAAAAAATGTAGCAATTTTTATCACCCCTATTGACTTCAACCTTCTTTTTAAGTGAAATTATGTATGGTATGGTATGGTATTGGTATTGGTATTGGTATTGGAAGTCCATTATGCTACTCAGTTTGGATTTTATGCCCCCGAACCAAATTGGCCACATATCCTTGAATGGATTGAAGGGGTGAGTTGCAACTCATGATAAAATTCAAACTGAGACTTAGATGCACAAACTGTCAGTTGCATTGGATTCATAGAACCGAGTTTCAACTAGTGGGGCCCCTACGCTATCATTCCATCGACCGAAAAACCATTTGTTGGAGTATCTATGACATTATGGTTTTGGTCAATGAGGCATAGTGCAATTTCAGAAGATGAGGTCGATTTTCAAGAACACTCTATTGGGCATTTTTGGCTAGTGTAGTTGCATGGGCCTTGTCCAAACAAACTTGTGGGAACTTACAAAACTCTGTGATTTTATGCCCCCGGACCAAATTGGCCACATGTCTTTGAATGGATTGAGGAGACGAGTTGCAATTATTGATAAAACTCAAATCGAGACTTGGATGCATGAACCGTCAGTTGCATTGGATCTTGAGCACCTGGTTTCAACTTTTGGGGCTCCTACGCTATCATTCCGTTGACCATAAAACAATTTTTTGGAGTATTTCCAACACTAGGGTTTTAGTCAATGAGGCATAATGCAATTTCTGAAGAGGAGGTTGATTTTCAAGAACACTGTGTCAGGTGTTTTTGTCTAGTGTAGTCACATGGGCCTTGGCCAAATAGACTTGTGGGAGCTTACAGAAGTCCATTATGCTACTCAGTTTGGATTTTATGCTCCCAGACCAAATTGACCACATGTCTCTAAATGGCTTGAGGAGGCAAGTTGCAACTTGTGATAAAACTCAAACTGGAACTGAGATGCATGAATTGTTAGTTGCATTGGATTAAGAGCATCGGGTTTCATCTAGTGGGCCCCCTATGCTATCATTCTATCGACCAAAAAACCATTTGTTGGAGTATCTTCGACATTATGGTTTTGGTCAATGAGGTATAATGCAATTTCAGAAGATGAGGTCGATTTTCAAGAACACTTTATTGGGAATTTTTGGTTAGTGTAGTTGCATGGGCCTTGTCCAAACAAACTTGTGGGATCTTACATAACTCTGTTATGTTGCTCGATTTGGATTTTATGCCCCCGGACCAAATTGGCCACATGTCCTTGAATGGATTGAGGAAACGAGTTGCAACTATCGATAAAACTCAAACCGAGACTCGGATGCATGAACTAGCAGTTGCATTGGATCCTGAGCACCTGGTTTCAACTATTGGGGCTCCTACACTATCATTTCGTCGACTGAAAAACAATTTGTTGGAGTATCTCCAACACTAGGGTTTTGGTCAATGAGGCATAGTGCAATTTCTGAAGAGGAGGTCGATTTTCAAGAACACTGTGTCAGGTGTTTTTGGCTAGTGTAGTCACATGGGCCTTGGCCAAATAGACTTGTGGGAGCTTACGRAAGTCCGTTATGCTACTCAGTTTGGATTTTATGCTCCCAGACCAAATTGACCACATGTCTCTAAATGGATTGAGGAGGCGAGTTGCAACTCGTGATARAAMTCAAACCGGAACTGAKATGCATGAACCRTCAGTTGCATTGGATTAAGAGCAYCGAGTTTCATYTAGYGGGGCCCCTAYGCTATCRTTCYRTCGACCAAAAAKCCATTTGTTGGAGTATCTCYGACACTAGGGTTTTGGTYAATGAGGCATAGTGCAATTTCCGAAGATGAGGTCGATTTTCATGAACACTCTRTTGGGTGTTTTTTTCTAGTGTAGTTGCATGGGACTTGGCCAAAAATACTTGYAGAAGCTTACAAAACTCCATTATGTTKCTCAGTTTGGATTTTATGCCCCTGGACCAAATTGGCCACATGTCCTTGAAAGGCTTGAGGAGGCAAGTTGCAATTATCGATAAAAYTCAAACCGAGACTCGGATGCACRAACCGTYAATTGCATTGGATATGGAGCACCGAGTTTCARCTATTGAGGCTCCTACACTGTCATTCCATTGACCAAAAAACCATTTGTTGGAGTATCCCCAACACTAGGGTTTTGGTCAATACGACATAGTGMAATTTTTGAAGAGGAGGTCTATTTTCAAGAACATTGTGTTGGGTATTTTTGGCTAGTGTAGTCATGTCGGCCTTGGCCAAAYAGACTTGCGGAAGCTTATGGAAGTCCGTTATGCTACTCRGTTTGGATTTTATGCCCCTGGACCAAAYTGACCACATGTCCCTAAATGGCTTCATGAGGCGAGTTGCAACTCGWGATAAAACTCAAACCGRGACTCAAATGCACGAATCGTCAGTTGCATTGGATTAAGAGAACCAATTTTTAGCTAATGGAGCCCCTATGATATCATTCCRTTGACCAAAAAACCATTTGTTGGAGTATCTCSGGCACTAGGGTTTTGGTCAATGAGACATAGTGYAATTTCTGAAGATGAGGTCGATTTTCAAGAACACTCTGTYGGGTGTTTTTGGCTATGGTATTGGTATTGGTAMTGGTATGGTATATTATTGTATTGGTATGGTATTGGTATGCATATCATTKCCACTGCATACCATTGTGGTATGCAATGGTATGGTATTGGTATTGGCAATGTTATTGGTATGGTATGGTATGGTATTGGAAATGGTATTGGTATGCATACCATTGCCATGAAATGGTATTGGTATTGGTATTGGCATTGTTATTGGTATTCAATGGTATGGTATTGGTATTGGTATTGGTATGGTATTGGTATGCATATAATTGCCAATGCATACCATTGGCAATGCATATCATTGCCAATGGTATTGGTATTGGTATTTGTATGGTATGKTATGTTATTGGTATTGGTATGCATATCATTTATAATGCATACCATTTCCARGCAATGGTATTGGTATTGGTATTGGTATGGTATGGTACTGGTATTGGTATGMCATTGTATGGTATGGTATTGGTATTGGTATGGTATCATATTGGTATTGGTATTGGTATGGTATAGTATGGTATTGATATTGGTATGATATTGGTATGCATATCATTGACAATGCATACCATTTCCGTGCAATGGTATGCAATTGTATTGYTATTGGTATGCAATGGTACAATWTTGGTATGGAATTGGTATTGTTATTGGTATGCAATGGTATGGTATTGGTATTGGTATTGGTATTGGTATTGGTATTGGTAYGTTATTGGTATGGTATGGTATGGTATGGTATTGGTATTGGTATGTTATTGGTATGGTRTGGTATGATATTGTATTAGTATGGTATTGGTATGGCATGGTATGGTATYGGTATTGGTATTGGTATGGTATGGTATGGTATTGGTATTGGTATTGGTATGMAATGGTATTGGTATTGGTATTGGTATTGGMAAGGCATAAGGGTATTGGCAATGCATATTGATATTGGTTTTGGTACGTCATTGGYATGGTATTGGTATTGGTATGGTATTGGTATGCATATCATTGCCRATGCATACCATTTTCGTGCAATGGTWTTGATATTGGYATGCAATGATATGGYATTGGTATTGTTATTGGTATTTGTATGGTCTTGGTATTTGTAATGGTATTGGTATTTGTATTGGTATGGTATAGGTATTGGTATTTGTATGGTATGGTATTGGTATGTTATTGGTATGGTATGGTATGATATTATATTAGTATGGTATTGGTATTGGTATGGTATGGTATTGGTATTGGTATTGGTATTAGTATTGGTATGGTATGGTATTGGTATTGGTATTGGCAAGGCATAAGGGCCTTGGAAATGCATATTGGTATTGGTTTTGCTATGGTATTGGTATTGGTATGCATATCATTGCCAATACATACCATTGCCATGAAATGGTATTGGTATTGGTATGCAATGGTATGGTATTGGTACGATATTGGTATGCAATGGTATGGTATTGGTATGCAATGGTATGGTATTGGTATTGTTATTGTTATTGGTATTGGTATGGTATTGGTATTTGTAATGGTATTGGTATTTGTATTGGTATGGTATTGGTATTGGTATGGTATCGTATTGGTATTGGTATTGGTATGGTATAGTATGGTATTGATATTGGTATGGTATTGGTATTGGTATTGGTATGCATATCATTGTCAATGCATACCATTTCTATGCAATGGTATTGGTATTGGTATGCAATGGTACGATATTGGTATGGTATTGGTATTGTTATTGGTATGCAATGGTATGGCATTGGTATTGGTATTGGTATTGGTATGTTATTGGTATGGTATGGTATGGTATTATATTAGTATGACATTGGTATGTTATGATATGGTATTGGTATTGGTATGTTATGGTATGCAATGGTATTGGTATTGGTATTGGTATGCAATGGTATTGGTATTGGTATTGGCAAGGCATAAGGGTATTGATAACGCATATTGGTATTGGTTTTGGTATTGGTATTGGTATAGGTATTGGTATTGGCAATACATATTGGTATTGGTATGGTATAGTATTGGTATTGGTATTGGTATGGTATTGGTATTGGTATTGGTATGCATATCATTGCCAATGCATACCATTTCCGTGCAATGGTATTGGTATTGGATACGTCACAGGGTTTGTCGAACCTAAAGCTTGAGGTTCGAAATTCAACAAACCTCAAGGTTTTCTGAACCTAATGTCAAACCTAAACGAACTCGAATGTGTGCCCAAATTAGAACCTTATGATGAATTTGAAGGAGAATTTATTGAGGTTTGGGATGAGGTTTCCTTAGGGTTCAATATATATAGCCGAACCTAAAGTTGAACCTCATCCAAACCTTATTGGAAAATTCAAACCCGAATCGAACCTAATCATTGCCGAACCCGAACTCGAACCCCAAACCATGTGACTTAGGGTATTGGTATGGTATTGGTGTTGGTAGGGGATTGGGATGGTGGATACTTTTCTTGTTGAAATTTTGGCTTGATGTAAATATATAGGGTCATAAAATTGTTTTTTTTCAACTCCAAAACATGATATCAATATGTCAAAAATGTGGCTAAGGTGAGGTTTTTTGTTGCATAGCATATTCGTTAAATAATATAATTGGTGTACTAAACATTATTCACTATGTTGTGTATTACAGGTGCTATATGAGGCCATGGCAACAGATCGTGTCATATCAAGTGAGGACACAACAGATGACGTAGGACATCAGGTACTCTAATTTTGACTTAACTTAGGAAAAATTAATATGATGGCATTTTGTGAAACGTTCATGTTTTTTCACAAAATTCTTAAATTTTGTAGTGTATTATCCAATCTTGTCAGAAATTAATGCATGTTGTTGATTATTTTAGATGGAGATTAGAGAAAATGTAGATCTTAAGCATTCAACTAGAAAAATAAAAAGATATGTATGTGGACGTGGACCTAAAACTATTAAATCATGTAGAGGATAGTGGGTGGAAGAGGATATGAAAATGGATCCTGCAGACACAACAAATGATTGCACTGAATAAGAGGTTGGTTTGGACTATAGTGCATGGGATGAATACTTTGATAAAATTGTTGTTTGTGGATGTTCTGTATGTCATGGAAAGAAACAATTCAAATGAGTGATTGTACAAAGACATTACATAGATGATGAGCTTCCAGTGGGTAGTATGCCTCCTACAATCATTTCAAATTCAATTGGAATTGTGGTAAGGAATTTTCCAATTTGATATAAATAATATGTATACTTCTTTTAAAAATTGTTTTATATTATTTAAATAATTAATTTTTTTCTTATTGAATTCTTGCAGGATAAATTTCTTGGTTTAAAGTTTCCTAGATCATCGACTTCTAGTCTAGAAGGCGATGATCATTTATCAAATGATACATCTAACAAAAATATTTCACATATACCAACTTTGAAGATAAGGATTTGATGAAAACAAGTAACATAACAAGAACCGTTTTAAAGATGCATAATTTGCTTAAAGACAAGGGGAAGGTGGACTACAAACCCTATGAGAATGAATGTGATGGAGATGATGACTTTCCCCTGAGTTTGAGATCAATTTACAAAGAGACATTTGATCGTCAGTTATATTGTGCTTGGCCCAGTGATCAACAACTACCTAGAGTGTATGAGGTGTTTCAATTTTGGGGATACAACTACATGATACGACCCTCCAATATTCATGGAGCAAATCTAAGCCTCTTTATTGTCCAAAATGTCCATGTTTGATCTAAAAATAGAAACAATTCACAACAAACCACTAGGATATTAATGTCATATTATGGTCCATCATATTACAGTGGTGAATGGAAAAGGCTAGCAGAATATAAGCCTAGCATGTCAACATATGTTCTAAATTCGAATATGTGTACACATCATCTCCAATTGGAAAGTGGAAAGAAATTAATAGAGGTCATATTATGTATATAGATGGACGTGCATACACACACACACAAATATTTCAGGTTTTATAAATAGTAGTAAGGGAAGTGACCCTAATGTAAGACCAAATTGTCAATTTGTTGAAGTTATAAATGCTAAAGATGGAGATATGGAAAGAGAGGTTGATAGATTGATAATGGTTGAGGCTATTATGGACCTTACCATTGGGTATGAGTTATTTATTAATTACCCCTTCTTAAAACACACTCCTACACGAAAGAAAAGGGAAGAACTAGGTCTTCCTAAGGATGTTCGTAAGGGTAGAAAACCAAAGAAGAATCAATGAGTGTGGATTGACATTTTATACACTATGTTGTCAAAATTGTGTTTTATTTTAAATTATTGTATAAAATAAGTAGTATATAAAATGATATTCCGCTATTCAATTAATGTATATATGTTTTTTTTTTTTGGTATCTAGGGGAATCAGTAATGGAGATGGTATCGTACTCGTGTGACACGTGGTCAAATCCTGTCAGATGCCTTATAATCCCTAGGGAGAACAACACTTACCGCAAGCATTGCCTCCAGATAAGATGATGTTTGAACTCGTGACCTACTTAGTAGCACAAACGCCTTAACAACACGTTCACTGGCCACTAGACCACACCCCTGCATGCCCTATATTCTTATTGGTTAATACAATATATTTGATTATATTTATTTGAAATTTATAGAATTATGATTTATCCAATTCTTTCCAAACATTAAATAATGCTTGTGTATGTTGATAGGTAGAAGACATTGATGATCCACCTACTAATAGCCAAGATCAAATTGGG
>ML802181.1:110671-133113 GCA_009831015.1 Picea engelmannii | reverse complement strand
TTTGAGTTTTATCGCAAGTTGCAACTTGCCTCCTCAAGCCATTTAGGGACATGTGGTCAATTTGTTCCAAGAGCATAAAATCCAAACCGAGTAGCATAACGAACTTTTGTAAGCTCCTGCAAGTCTTTTTGGCAAAGGCCCACATGACTACACTATCCAAAAAGACTCGACACAGTGTTCTTGAAATTCGACCTCCTCTTCAGAAATCGTACTATGTCTCATTGACCAAAACCCTAGTGTTGGAGATACTCCAACAAATGGCACTCTGGTCAACGGAATGATAGCATAGAAGCCCCAATAGCTAAAAATCGGTGCTCTGAATCCAATGCAACTGACGGTTCATGCATCCAAGTCTCGGTTTGAGTTTTATCGATAGTTGCAACTCGCCTCCTCAAGTCATTCAAGGACATGTGGCCAATTTGGTCTAGGGGCATAAAATCCAAACCGAGCAGCATAATGGAGTTTCGTAAGCTCTCGCAAGTCTGTTTGGCCAAGGCCCATGCAACTACACTAGAAGAAAACATCTGACAGAGTGTTCTTGAAAATCGACCTCATCTTCAAAAATTGCACTATGCATCATTGACCAAAACCCTAGTGTCAAAGATACTCCAAAAAATGGTTTTTCAGTTGATGGAATGAAAGCGTAGGAGGCCCACTAGCTAAAACCCAGTGCTCTTAATCCAATGCAACTGACGGTTCGTGCATCTGAGTCCCGGTTTGAGTTTTATTGTGAGTTGCAACTCGCCTCCTCAAGTCATTTAAGGACATGTGGTCAATTTGGTATGGGGGCATAAAATCCAAACCAAGTAGCATAATGAACTTTCATAACCTCCTGCAAGTCTGTTTGGCCAAGGCCCACATGACTACACTAGCCAAAAAGACCCGACACAATGTTCTTGAAAATCGACCTCCTCTTCAGAAATTGCATTATGCTTCCTTGACCAAAACCCTAGTGTTGGAGATACTCCAACAAATTGTTTTCCGGTCGACGAAATGATAATGTAGGATCCCCAATAGTTGAAACTAGGTGGTATGTATTCAATGCAACTGACGGTTCGTACATCCGAGTCTCGGTTTAAGTTTTATTGATAGTTGCAACTCGCCTCCTCATGCCATTCAAGGACATGTGGCCAATTTGGTCTGGGGGAATAAAATCCAAACCAAGTATCATAACAGAGTTTCGTAAGCTCCCACAAGTTTGTTTGGACAAGGCCCATGCAACTACACTAGCCAAAAACGCTTGACATAATGTTCTTGAAAATCGACCTCATCTTCAAAAATTTCACTATGCCTCAATGACAAAAACCTTAATGTCGGAGATACTCCAACAAATGGTTTTTCAGATGACGGAATGATAGCAGAGGGGCCCCACTTACTGAAACCCAGTTCTCTGAATCCAATGCAACTGACAATTTGTGCATCCGAGTCTCGGTTTGAGTTTTATCGTGAGTTGCAACTCGCCTCCTCAAGCCGTTCAGGGATATGTGGCCAATTTGGTCTGGGGGCATAAAATCCAAACTGAGTAGCATAATGGACTTTTGTAATCTCCCGCAAGTCTGTTTAGCAACATTAAACCACTCTACTTCTTTAGCCACCTAAATTCATGCCAGTTTTATTGATATTTGTCACTCTCCTCCTTAATCCATTCAAGGAAATGTGGCCAATTTGGTCTGGGGGTATAAAATCCAAACCGAGAAGCATAACGAAGTTTCATAAACTCACGCAAGTCTGTTTGGCCAAGGCCCATGTGAATACACTAGATAAAAATGCCCAACAGAGTGTTCTTGAAAATCGACCTCATCTTCAGAAATTGCAATATGCCTCATTGACCAAAACCCTAGTGTCGGAGATACTCCAAATGGTTTTCTGGTTGATGAAATGATAGCGTAGGGGCCCCACTTGTTGAAACTCGGTGCTATGAATCCAATGCAACTGACGGTTCGTGCATCTCAGTCTCGGTTTGATTTTTATCACAAGTTGCAACTCGCCTCCTCAAGCCATTTAGAAACGTGGTCAATTTGGTCTGGGGTCATAAAATCCAAACCAAGCATAATAATAGAGTTGTGTTAACTTCTGCAAGTCTGTTTGGCCAAGGCCCACATGATTACACTAGCCAAAAACACCCGACAGAGTGTTCTTGGAAATCGACCTCATCTTCAGAAATTGCATTATGCCTCATTCACCAAAACCCTAGTGTCGGAGATACTCCGAAAAATGGTTTTTCAGACGATATAATGATAGTGTAGGGGCCCTACTAGATGAAACCTAGTGCTTCGAATCCAATGCAACTGAAAGTTCATGCATCCAAGTCCTGGTTTGAGTTTCATTGTGAGTTGCAACTCGCCTCCTCAAGCCATTCAGGGAGATGTGGCCAATTTGTTTCAGGGGCATAAAATCCAAACTGAGCATCATAACGGACTTTCGTAAACTCCTGCAAGTCTATTTAGCCACCTTACACCACTCTACTTCTTTACCCACCTAAATTCATGCATAAAATCATGTTTCATGGCTACAACCATCTATGATACTCTTTATTGAATTTACGGTCTTTATTATGCGTGACGCAACTCAAATTTATTTGTATGTTGAGTATGTACCAACATGTGCTCCATCAAAATGAAGGGACCAACAAGCTTGTTCCATAATTGTTGACTCACCCTTGAGTCAATTATGTATTTTTTCCCCAAATGAAGTGCCCAACTATGGGATAAACATTGAGATAAACATATCCTGACCCATGAACCGACACCTAATCATGCACTTTAATAGCACATACGATAGGTAAACTGAATATATGTTTGACCCACCATAAGCAACAGTGAACATGTTTATATGTACATATTAGACCTAGTTTGGAGACTGTAAGTTCCTCAGATTGTTATTTCCAACAGGAAATACTATGAGTCGTATTGATATTTCTCCATAATGCATCTATGTTATTTTTTTTATCTAAATTGAGCGCCTAGGGTTGTTAATGTTACTACCCATTTTTCTAATGGTTGTAGCACAACTACCAAGTGTAACAACATTTCATCCCTACAAGATGGTTTCCTAGTTCCTTGATAGATGTCACAAGATTGAGCATATTCTAAGTATTTCATGATGGATCTCCCATTAAATTCTAAGTAATTTATGATCCATGATGAAATATCAAAGGTTTCCATATACCATGAGCTTGTACAAATGACCTATTTATCTAATAATTGGTCACAGAGAAAACCAATTGTTTATTCTATGTTGTCAAGTACCTTTGTGGCACAACACCTATGGTGAGAAAACTAATTATTTAATCCAAATAATTTTGTACTATGTCATGTCACCAAGCATGTTCTATGTCACATGTTCTCAAAGTTGAGACCCTGTGAGATAAACCCATTGCATTTTATCTTGACCGTTAAGGACATTTCGCAGGAAGTGCAGACTTGGCGCAATATCAACACCATCAACACATACATAGATGACTTCTTCCTCTTTCTAAATAAAAATCAAAGTGAAGACAATGATGAATTCCAAAGGGTTCTCATCATGTTCCATGACCCACTACTCCTCTCGGCCTTTACTACACAAAAGAAACACAAATGTTTCATTGCTTCAAACCGAGCAAAATCCTAGTTCTCAAAATTGATGAAAAAACAACTTCCGAGGGATTGGACCAAGGAGTGAGGGGTGTTATAGCTGAAATCATATGCCAAGAATACAACAAATACAATGTTTCCTCAATCCGAGTCTCGGTATTCATTATATGCCCAGTTGCAAGTCGCATCCCAAACCATTTTAGGGACTCTTGGCCAATTCCTCCTCAGGGCATAAAAGCCTAACGGAGCAACATTTTTTAGTTTCATTAGATGTTGCAATCTTGTTTAGGCATGGACTATGTGACCACATTATCCATCCACTCTCGAGGGATGGTTTCATAAATTGGACCCCTTAATCCAAATGTTGCATTGCTTCAAACTGAGCAAAACACTAGTTCTCGAAATCAATGAGTAAAGAAACTTTTGAGGCATGGTACTCGGGAGTGAGGGGTTCTCTAACTGAAATATTATCCCATTAATCCATTGGATTTGAAGTTTCATCAATCCAAGTCTTGGTTTGATTTTATTCCCAATTGCAAGTCTCATCCCAAACCATTTCAGGAACTCTTGGCCAATTCCTCCTCGAGGCAGAAAAACCTAACAAAACATTATTTTTGAGTTCTGTGAGATGCTGCAAAAAAATTTAGGCATGGACTAGGTGACCACATTATCCATTCGCTCACGAGACATGGTTTCACAAATTGGACCCCTAAATCCAAATGGTACATTGCTTCTTACTAAGCAAAACCCTACTTCTCAAAATCGATGAAAAAAACAACTTCCAAGGGATTAGACCCGAGAGTGAGGGGTACTCTAGCTAAAATCCTATGCCAGGAATCCAACGGAGATGACGGTTCCTCAATCTGAGTCTCATTTTTCATTATATTCCTAGTTGCAAGTTGCATCCCAAACCATTTCGGGGAATCTTGGCCAATTCCTCCTCGGGGCATAAAAGCCTAACGGAGTAGCATTTTTGAGTTTCGTGAGATGTTTCCAGCTTTTTTATGCATGGACTAGGTGACCACATTATCCATCCACTCCCGAGGCACAATTTCATAAATTGTACCCCTAATCCAAATGTTGCATTGCTTCAAACTGAGAAAAACACTAGTTCCCGAAATCAATGAATACAACAACTTTCGAGGAATTGCACCTAGGATTGATGGGTTCTCTAGCTGAAATCCTATCCCAGTAATCCATCGGAGTCGACGGTTCCTCAATCTGAGTCTCGTTTTTTGTTTTATGCCTAGTTGATAGTCGCATCCCAAACCATTTCATGGACTCTTGGCCAATTCCTCCTCAGGGCATAAAAACCTAACGGAGCAACATTTTTGAGTTTCATGAGATGTTGCAAGCTTTTTTAGGCATGGAATATGTGGCCACATTGTTCATCTGCTCCTGAGGCATGGTTTAATAAATTGGACCCCTAAATCCAAATGTTGCATTGCTTCTTACTGAGCAAAACCCTAGTTCTCAAAATCGATGAAAAAACAACTTCCGATGGATTGGACCCAAGAGTGAGGGGTGTTGTAGTTAAAATCCTATGCCAGGAATCCAACGGAGATGATAGTTCCTCAATCTGAGTCTTGATTTTATTTATATTCTCAATTGCAAGTCACATCCCAAACCATTTCGGGGACTCTTGGCCAATTCCTCCTTAGAGCATAAAAATCTAACGGAGAAACATTTTTGAGTTCCATGAGATGTTGCAATATTTTTTAGGCATGGAAAATGTTACCACATTTTCCATCCACTCCTGAGGTATGGTTTCATAAATTGGACCGCTAAATCCAAATGTTTCATTCTTCAAACTGAGCAAAACCCTAGTTCTCAAAATCGATGAAAAAAACAACTTTCGAGGGATTGGACCCGGTAGTGAGGGGTGATCTAGCTGAAATCCTATGCCATGAATCCAATGGATATGATAGTTCCTCAATATGAGTCTCATTTCTTGTGATATTCCTAGTTGCAGGTTGCATCCCAAACCATTTTGGGGAATCTTGGCCAATTCCTCTTCAAGGGCATAAAATCCTAACGGAGCAGCATTTTTGAGTTCCGTGAGATGTTGCAAGCTTGTTTAGGCATGGATTAGGTGACCATAATTTCCATCTTCTCCTGAGGGATCGTTTCATACATTGGACCCCTTAATCCAAATGTTGCATTGCTTTAAACTGAGCAAAACACTAGTTCTCGAAATCAATGAGTAAAGAAAATTTCGAGGCATGGCACCCAGGAGTGAGGGGTACTCTAGCTGAAATCCTATCCCAATAATCCATCATAATCGACGGTTCCTCAATCCAAGTCTCTATTTTCGTTTTATGCCCAGTTGCAAGTCGCATCCCAAACCATTTCAGGGACTCTTGGCCAATTCCTCCTTAGGGCATAAAAACCTAACGAAGAAACATTTTTGAGTTCTGTGATTTGTTGCAAGATTGTTTAGGCATGGACTATGTGACCAAATTTTCCATCATTTCCTGAGGCATGGTTTCATAAATTGGACCCCTAAATCCAAATGTCGCATTGCTTCTTACTGAGCAAAACCCTAGTTCTCAAAATCGAGGAAAAAAACAACTTTCAAGGGATTGGACCCAGGAGTAAGGGGTGCTCTAGGTAAAATCCTATGCTAGGGATCCAACAAAGACAAATATTCTTCAATCCGAGTCTTGGTATTTTTTCTATGCCCAGTTACAAGTCGCATCCCAAACCATTTCAAGGACTCTTGGCCAATTCCTCCTCAAGGCATAAAAACCTAACGGAGCAGCATTTTTTAGTTCTGTGAGATGATGCAAGCTTTATTAGGCATAGAATAGGTGACCACATTCTCCATCCACTCTCGAGGCATGGTTTCTTAAATTGGACCCCTTAATCCAAATGCTACATTGCTTCAAACTGAACAAAACACTAGTTCTCGAAATCATTGAGTAAAGCAACTTCTGAGGCATGGCACCTGGGAGGGTACTCTAGCTAAATTTGTGTCCCAGTAATCCATCGGAGCCAACAGTTCCTCAATCCGAGTCTCGGTTTTTGTTTTATGCCCAGTTGCAAGTCGCATCCCAAACCATTTCAGGGACTCTTGGCCAATTCCTCCTGATGGCATAAAAGCCTAACGAAACAACATTTTTTAGTTTTGTAAGATGTTGCATGCTTGTTTAGGCATGGACTAGGTGACCACATTGTCCATCCTCTCCTGAGGCATGGTTTCATAAATTGGACCCCTAAATCCAAATGTTGCATTGCTTCAAACTGAGTAAAACACTAATTCTCGAAATCGATGAAAAAAGCAACTTCCGAGGGATTAGACCTGGGAGTGAGGGTTGCTCTAGTTGAAATCCTATGCCAAGAATCCAACGGAGAGGACAGTTCCTCAATCCGAGTCTCAATTTTTTTGATATTCCCAGTTGCAAGTCACATCACAAACCATTTCAGGGACTCTTGGCCAATTCCTCCTCAGGGCATAAAAACATAACGGAGCAACATTTTTGAGTTCTGTGAGATGTTGCAAGCTTGTTTAGGCATGGACTATGTGACCACATTGTCCATCCGCTCCTGAGACACATTTTCATAAATTGGACCCTTAAATCCAAATGTTGCATTGCTTTAAACTTAGCAAAACCCTAGTTCTCAAATTCGATGAAAAAAAAACTTTCGAGGGATTGGACCCAAGAGTGAGGGGTGATCTAGCTGAAATCCTATCCCAGGAATCCAATGGAGAGGACAGTTCCTCAATCCAAGTCTTTGTTTTCTTTATATTCCCAGTTGCAAGTCGCATCCCAAACCATTTCGGGGACTCTTGGCCAATTACTCTCTGGGGCATAAAAACCTAACGTAGCATCATTTTTTAGTTCAATGAGATGTTGCAAGCTTGTTTAGGCATGGACTATGTCACCACATTTTCCATCCGCTCCCGAGGCATGGTTTTATAAATTGGACCCTTAAATCCAAATGTTTCATTACTTCAAACTAAGCAAAACCCTAGTTCTCAAAATCAATGAAAAAAAAAACTTCTGAGGGATTGGACCCAAGAGTGAGGGGTGCTCTAGCTGAAATCCTATGTCAATAATCCAATGGAGATGATGGTTCCTCAATACGAGTCTCTATTTTCATGATATTCCCAGTTGCAAGTCGCATCCCAAACCATTTCAGGGACTCTTGGACAATTCCTCCTCAAGGCATAAAAGCCTAATGGAGCATCATTTTTTAGTTCCATGAGATGATGTAAGATTGTCTACGCATGGACTAGGTGACCACATTTTCCATATTCTCCTGAGGGATGGTTTCATAAATTGGATCCCTTAATCCAAATGTTGCATTGCTTCAAATTGAGCAAAACACTAGTTCTTGAAATCAATGAGTAAGCAACTTCTGAGGCATGGAACCTGAAAGTGAGGGGTGCTCTAGTTGAAATCATATCCTAGTAATCCATCGGAGTCGACGGTTTCTCAATACGAATATCGGTTTTCATTTTATGCCTAGTTTCAAGTCACATCCCAAACCATTTCAAGGACTCTTGGCCAATTCCTCCTCAGGACATAACAACCTAACAGAGCAGCATTTTTTAGTTCCATGATATGCTACAAGCTTGTTTAGGCATGGACTATGTGACCATATTTTTCATCCTCTCTCGAGGAACGGTTTCATAAATTGGACCCCTAAATCCAAATGTTGTGTTGTTTCAAACTGAGAAAAACCCTAGTTCTCAAAATTGATGAAAAAAACAACTTTTGATGGATTAGACCCAGGAATGAGGGGTGCTCTAGCTGAAATCCAATAGTAGGAATCCAGTGGAGATGTCGTCTCCTCAATATGAGTCTCATTTTTTGTGATATGCCTAGTTGCAAGTCGCATCCCAAACCATTTCGGGGACTCTTGGTCAATTCCTCCTCAGGGCATAAAATCCTAACGAAGCAGCATTTTTGAGTTCCGTGAGATGTTGCAAGCTTGTTTAGGTATGGACTAGGTGACCACATTATCTAACTTCTCATGAGGGATGGTTTCATAAATTGGACCCCTTAATCCAAATGTTGCATTGCTTCAAACTGAGCAAAACGCTAGTTCTCTAAATCAATGAGTAAAGCAACTTTCGAGGCATGGAACTCGGGAGTGAGGGGTGCTCTAGCTAAAATCATATCCCAGTAATCCATCATAGTCTACGGTTCCTCAATCTGAGTCTCGTTTTTCCTTTTTTTCCCTGTTGCAAGTCGCATCCCAAACCATTTCAGGGACTCTTGGCCAATTCCTCCTCAGGGCACAAAAACCTAACGGAGCAGCATTTTTGAGTTCCCTGAGATGTTGCAAAATTTTTTAGGCATGGAATATGTGACCACATTGTCCCTCTGCTCCCGAGGCATGGTTTCCTAAATTGGACAATCCAAATGTTGCATTACTTCTTACTGAGCAAAACCCTAGTTATAAAAATTGATGAAAAAGATAACTTCTGAGGCATTGGAATCAGGAGTGAGGGGTTCTCTATTTGAAATCTTATGCCATGAATCCAATGGAGAGGACGGTTCCTCAATCCGAGTATTGATTTTCGTGATATGCCTAGTTGCAAGTCGCATCCCAAACCATTTATGGGACTCTTGGCCAATTCATCTTCAGAGCATAAAAGCCTAACGGAGTAGCATTATTAAGTTCTGTGAGATGTTGCAATATTGTTTAGGCATGAACTAGGTGACCACATTGTCCATCCTCTCTTGAGGCATGGTTTCATAAATTGGACCCCTAAATCCAAATGTTGCATTGCTCCTTACTGACCAAAATCTTAGTTCTCCAAATCGATGAAAAAACAACTTCCAAGGCATGGGACTTGGGAGTGAAGGGTGATCCAACTCAATTCTTATGCCAGGAATCCAATGGATATGATGGTTCCTCAATCCCAGTCTCGGTTTTCGTTATATTCTCAGTTGCAAGTGGCATCCCAAACCATTTCAGGGAATCTTGGCCAATTCCTCCTCGGGGCATAAAAACATAACGGAGTAGCATTTTTGAGTTCCATGAGATGTTGTAAGCTTGTTTAGGTATGTACTAGGTGACCACAATGTCCATCCTCTCCTAAGGCATGGTTTTATAAATTTGACCCCTAAATCCAAATGTTGCATTGCTTCTTACTGAGAAAAACCCTAGTTCTCCAAATCAATGAAAAAAACAAAAATACAAGGCATGGGACCTGGGAGTGAAGGGTGCTCTAGCTGAAATCCTAGTGAAGGGTGCTCTAGCTGAAATCCTATGCCAGACGGTTCCTCAATATGAGTCTCATTGTTTGTCATATTCCAAGTTGAAAGTCGCATCGCAAACCATTTCGAGGACTCTTGGCCAATTCCTCCTCGGGTCATAAAAACCTAACGGAGCAACATTTTTGAGTTTCGTGAGATGCTACAAGCTTGCTTAGGCATGGACTAGGTGACCAAATTATCGATCCTCTCACAAGGGATGCTTTCATAAATTGGACCCCTTAATCCAAATGTTGCATTGCTTCAAACTAAGTCAAACACTAATTCTCGAAATCAATGAGTAAAGAAACTTATGAGGCATGGCACCCGAGAGTGAGGGGTGCTCATGATGAAATACTATCCCAGTAATCCATCGAAGTCGACGATTCCTCAATATGAATCTTGTTTTATGCCCAGTTGTAAGTGGCATCCCAAACCATCTCGGAGACTCCTGGCCAATTCCTCCTCAGGGAATAAAAACCTAACGGACCAACATTTTTTAGTTTTGTGAGATGTTGCAAGCTTGTCTAGGCATGGACTAGGTGACCACATTTTCCATCCTCTCCCAAGGCATGGTTTCATAAATTATACCCCTAAATCCAAATGTTGCATTGCTTCTTACAGAGCAAAAACCCTAGCTCTCCAAATCAATGAAAAAAGAAACTTTTGAGGCATGGGACCCGAGAGTGAGGGGTTATCTACCTAAAATCCTATGCCAAGAATCCAACATAGATGAAAGTTCTTTAATCTAAGTCTCTTTTTTCATTATATGTCCAGTTGCAAGTCACATCCCAAACCATTTCGAGGACTCTTGGCCAATTCCTCCTCAGGGCATAAAAAACTAACAGAGTAACATTTTTGAGTTCTGTGAGATGTTGCAAGCTTGTTTAGGCATGGACTAGGTGACCATATTATCCATCCACTCCCGAGTCATGGTTTCATAAATAGGACCCCTAAATCCAAAATTTGTATTGCTTCAAACTGAGCAAAACCCTAATTCTCAAAATAGATGAAAAAAACAACTTCTAAGGGATTCGACCCAGGAGTGAGGGGTGCTATAGCTGAAATCTTATGCCAGGAATCCAATGGAGATGATGTTTTCTCAATATGAGTCTCCTTTTTCATGATATGCCCAGTTGCAAGTCGCATCCCAAACCATTTCAGGGTCTCTTGGTCAATTCCTCCTCAGGGTATAAAATCCTAATGGACCAATATTTTTGAGTTCCATTAGATGTTGCAAGCTTGTTTAGGTATGGACTAGGTGACCACATTATCCAACTTCTCCTGAGGGATGGTTTCATAAATTGGACCCCTCAATCCAAATGTTTCATTTCTTCAAACTGAGCAAAACATTAGTTCTCGAAATCAATGAGTAAAGCAACTTTCGATGCATGAAACCCAGAAGTGAGGGGTGCTCTAGCTAAAATCGTATCCCAATAATCCATCGGAGTCTACGGATCCTCAATTTGAGTCTTGATTTTCATTTTCTGCCCAGTTGCAAGTCGCATCCCAACGCATTTCAGGAACTCTTGGCCAATTCCTCCTCAGGGCATAAAAACCTAATGGAGCAAAATTTTTGAGTTTCGTGAGATGTTGCAAGATTTTTTAGGCATGGACTATGTGACCAAATTGTCCATCTGATCTCGAGGCATGGTTTCCTAAATTGGACCCCTAAATCCAAATGTTGCATTACTTCTTACTGAGCAAAACCTTAGTTCTAAAAATTGATGAAAAAAACAACTTCCAAGGCATTAGAATCAAGAGTGAGGGGTTCTTTATTTGAAATATTATGCCAGGAATCCAACGGAGAGGACGGTTCCTCAATCCGATTCTCGGTTTTCATGATATGCCCAGTTTCAAGTCGCATCCCAAATCATTTCTGAGACTCTTGGCCAATTCCTCCTCAGAGCATAAAAACTTAGCGGAGTAGCATTATTGAGTTTCATGAGATGTTGTAAGCTTGTTTAGGCATGGACTAGGTGACCACATTCTCCATACACTCCCAAGGCATGGTTTCATAAATTGGACCCCTAAATCCAAATGTTCCATTGCTTCTTACTGAGTAAAAGCTTAGTTCTCCAAATCGATGAAAAAAAAATTTATGAGGCATGCGACTCGGAAGTGAGGGGTGATTCAGGTCAATTCTTATGCCACAAATCCAATGTATATGAAGGTTCCTCAATCCGAGTCTCGATTTTCATGATATTCTCAGTTGTAAGCAGAATCACAAACCATTTCGGGGACTCTTGGACAATTCCTCCTCAGGGCATAAAAACATAATGGAGTAGCATTTTTGAGTTCCATGAGATGTTGCAAGCTTTTTTATGCATGGACTAGGTGACCACGATTTCCATCCTCTCCTAAGGCATGGTTTCATAAATTGGACCCCTAAATCCAAATGGTGCATTGCTTCTTACTGACAAAAACTCTAGTTCCCCAAATCAATGAAAAAAAAAATACGAGGCATGGGACCCGGGAGTGAGGGGTGTTCTAGCTGAAATCCTATGCTAGGAATCCAATGGACATGACGGTTCCTCAATATTATTCTTGGTTTTTGTTATATTCCAAGTTTCAATTCACATCCCAAACCATTTCGGGGACTCTTGGCCAATTCCTCCCCGGGGCATAAAAACCTAACGGAGAAACATTTTTGAGTTCTGTGAGATGTTGCAAGTTTTTTTAGGCATGGACTGGGTGACCACATTATCGATCCTCTCACAAGGGATGATTTCATAAATTGGACCCCTTAATCCAAATGTTGCATTGCTTCAAACTGAGACAGACACTAATTCTTGAAATCAATGAGTAAAGCAACTTCTGAGGCATGGCACCCAAGAGTGAGGGGTGATCATGATGAAATCCTATACCAGTAACCCATCGAATTCGTCGATTCCTCAATATGAATCTCATTTTTATTTGTATGCCCAGTTGTAAGTGGCATCCCAAACCATCTCGGGGACTCTTGGCCAATTCCTCCTCAGGGCATAAAAACCTAACGGAGCAACATTTTTGAGTTTTGTGAGATGTTGCAAGATTGTTTAGGCATGTACTAGGTGACCACATTGTCCATCCGCTTCCGAGGCATGGTTTCATAAATTAGACCCCTAAATCCAAATGTTGCATTGCTTCTTATAGAGAAAAACCCTAGCTCTCCAAATCAATGAAAAAAACAACATTCGAGGCATGGGACCCAAGAGTAAGGGGTGATCTAGCTAATATCCTATGCCAAGAATCCAACGGAGATGACGGTTCCTTAATATGAGTCTTTGTTTTCA
This sequence comes from Picea engelmannii, assembly GCA_009831015.1. NCBI lineage: Eukaryota > Viridiplantae > Streptophyta > Pinopsida > Pinales > Pinaceae > Picea > Picea engelmannii. Next base: position 120,054 of record ML802181.1, on the reverse strand, counting down.
TTATATGCCCAGTTGCAAGTCACATCCCAAACCATTTCGGGGACTCTTGGCCAATTCCTCCTAAGGGCATAAAAACCTAACGAAATGGCATTTTTGAGTTTTGTGAGATGTTACAAGATTGTTTAGGCATGGACTAGGTGACCACATTATCCATCCACTCTCGAGGAATGGTTTCATAAATTGGACCCCTAAATCCAAATGTTGTATTGCTTCAAACTGAGCAAAACCCTAGTTCTCAAAATCGATGAAAAAAACAACTTCCAAGGGATTGGACCTAGGAGTGAGGGGTGCTCTAGCTAAAATCCTATGCTAGGAATCCAATGGAGATGACATTTCCTCAATCTGAGTCTCATTTTTCATGATATTCCGAGTTGCAAGTCACATCCCAAACCATTTCAGGGACTCTTGGTCAATTCCTCCTCGGGACATAAAATCCTAACGGAGCAGCATTTTTGAGTTTCGTGAGATGTTGCAAGATTGTTTAGGTATGGAATAGGTGACCACATTATCCAACTTCTCCTAAGGGATGGTTTCATAAATTGGACCCCTTAATCCAAATGTTGCATTGCTTCAAACTGAGCTAAAACACTACTTCTCGAAATCAATGAGTAAAGCAATTTTTGAGGCATGGAACCCAAGAGTGAGGGGTGCTCCAGCTAAAATCCTATCCCAATAATCCATCGAAGTCTACGGTTCCTCAATCTGAGTCTCGGTTTTCATTTTCTTCCCAGTTGCAAGTCGCATCCCAAAGCATTTCAGGGACTCTTGTCCAATTCCTCCTCAGGGCATAAAAACCTAACGGATTAGCATTTTTGAGTTTCGTGAGATGTTGCAAGATTTTTTAGGCATGGAATATATGACCACATTGTCCATCTTCTCCCGAGGCATGGTTTCCTAAATTGGAACCCTAAATCCAAATGTTTCATTGCTTCTTACTAAGAAAAACCCTAGTTCTCAAAATTGATGAAAAAAACAACTTCCAAGGCATTGGAATCAGGAGTGAGGGGTTCTCTATTTGAAATCTTATGCCAGGAATCCAACAGAGAGGATGGTTCCTCAATCTAATTCTTGGTTTTCGTGATATACCCAGTTGCAAGTCGCATCCCAAACCATTTCTAGGACTCTTGGAAAATTCCTCCTCAGAGCATAAAAACCTAATGGAGTAGCATTATTGAGTTCTGTGAGATGTTGCAATCTTGTTTAGGCATGGAATAGGTGGCCACATTGTCCATATTCTCTTAAGGCATGGTTTCATAAATTGGACCCCTAAATCCTAATGTTGCATTGCTTCTTACTGAGCAAAATCTTAGTTCTCCAAATCAATGAAAAAACAACTTCCTAGGCATGGGACTCGGGAGTGAGGGGTGATTCAGCTCAATTCTTATGCCAATAATCCAATGGATATGACGGTTCCTCAATCTGAGTCTTGATTTTCATTATATTCCCAATTGCAAGTGGCATGCCAAACCATTTTTGGGACTCTTAGCCAATTCCTCCTCAGGGAATAAAAACATAACAAAGTAGCATTTTTGAGTTCCATGAGATGTTGCAAGATTGTTTAGGAATGGACTAGGTGACCACAATGTCCATCCTCTCCTAAGGCATGGTTTCATAAATTGGACCCGTAAATCCAAATGTTGCATTGCTTCTTACTGAGGAAAACCCTAGTTCTCCAAATCAATGAAAAAAACAAAAATACGAGGCATGGGACCCGGGAGTGAGGGGTGCTCTAGCTGAAATACTATGTGAGGAATCCAAAGAGATTACAGTTCCTATATCTGAGTCCCCGTTTTTGTTATATTCCAAGTTTCAAGTCCCATCCCAAACCATTTCAGGGACTCTTGGCCAATTCCTCCTCGGGGCATAAAAACCTAATGGAGCAACATTTTTTAGTTTTGTGAGTTGCTGCAAGCTTGTTTAGGCATGGACTGGGTGACCACATTATCAATCCACTCACAAGGGATGGTTTCATAAATTGGACCCATTATTCCAAATGTTGCATTGCTTCAAACTGAGCCAAACAGTCATTCTCGAAATCAATGAGTAAAGCAACTTCCAAGGCATGGCACCCGAGAGTGAGAGGTGCTCATGTTGAAATCCTATCCCAGTAATCCATCAAAGTTGGTGACTCTTCAATATTAATCTATTTTTTATTTTTATGCTTAGTTGTAAGTGGCATCCCAAACCATCTCGGGGACTCTTGGCCAATTCCTCCTCAGGGCATAAAAACCTAAAGGAGCAACATTTTTGAGTTTTGTGAGATGTTGAAAGATTTTTTAGGCATGGACTAGGTGACCACATTGTCCATCCGCTCCTGGGGCATGGTTTCATAAATTAAACCCCTAAATCCAAATGTTGCATTGCTTCTTACAGAGCAAAACCCTAGCTCTCCAAATCGATGAAAAAACAACTTCCAAGGCATGGGACCCGAGAGTGAGGGGTCATCTAGCTAAAATCCTATGCCAGGAATCCAACGGAGATGACGGTTCCTTAATCTGAGTCTTTTTTTCATTATATTCCCAGTTGCAAGTCGCATCCCAAACCATTTCGGGGTCTCTTGGCCAATTCCTCCTCAGGGCGTAAAAACCTAACAGAGTATCATTTTTGAGTTATGTGAGATGTTGCAATCTTTTTTAGGCATGGACTAGGTGACCACATTATCCATCCACTCCCGAGGCATGGTTTCACAAATTGGACCCCTAAATCCAAATGTTGCATTGCTTCAAACTGAGCAAAACACTAGTTCTCCAAATCGATGAAAAAAACAACTTCTAAGGCATGGCACCCAGGAGTGAGGGATGATCTAGCTGAAATCCTATGTCAAAATCCAATGGAGATGACAGTTCCTCAATCCAAGTCTTGGTTATATGTCGAGTTGCAATTCGTATCCCAAACCATTTCAGGGACTCTTGGCCAATTCCTCATCAGGGCATAAAAACCTAACAGAGCAACATTTTTTAGTTCCATGAGATGTTGCAAGATTGTTTAGGCATGGAATAGGTGAAAACATTATCGATCTTCTCATGGGGGATGGTTTCATACATTGGACCCCTTAATCCAAATGTTTCATTGCTTCAAACTAAGCAAAACACTAATTCTCAAAATCAACGAGTAAAGAAACTTCCAAGGCATGGCACCTGAGAGAGAGTGTATAATCCTATCTCAATAATCCATCGGAGTTGACGGTTCCTCAATCTGAGTCTCGGTTTTCTTTTGATGCCCAGTTGCAAGTCGCATCCCAAACCATTTCAAGGACTCTTGGCCAATTCCTCCTCATGGCATAAAAACCTAACGGAGCAACATTTTTGAGTTTCGTGAGATGCTACAATATTGTTTAGGCATGGACTAGGTGACCACATTTTACATCCACTCCCAATGCATAGTTTCATAAATTAGACCCCTAAATCCAAATGTTGCATTTTTTCTTACTGAGTGAAACCCTAGTTCTCCAAATCGATGAAAAAACTAACTTCCGAGGCATGGGGTGCTCTAGTTGAAATCTTATTCCGGGAATCCAACAGAGACGACGGTTCCTCCATACAAGTCTCGTTTTTCATTATATTTCGAGTTGCAAGTCGCATATGATTCCACAATGGGGAATCTTCCTTTACTTATATTAGACTTGTCCAATCAACAGAAGTGTCTATTGGCTCAACATGGTCGACCTCTCTAAGTCACATTATAATTAATATTAACCATATTAATTATCTTTTACATTTATTATTAATCACATTAGGGCTCATTGCATTACACAGAAGAACCAAATCATCACACGTTCACCTATGCTCGTCCACAGGCATGTCCACTCTACAGATATTCTTTCCCACTGCCTCACACAGGAGAATCATCTGGAATTTTCTCGTCAACTCTGTTTCTCAGAGGAGGATAATACATCATCTTCATTTATGTTCACATGATGATGCACCCAGCACTTTGGGATTTCACACATTCACCTTGTGCTCAGACACAGCCACGTCTAACTCAACAGATCACCTTTCCCACTGGATAATCATCTGGAGTTCTTCTCAACTCTCTGAATGGAGGTGGTCATCTCTACGTTCCAGCTCTGTCTCAGGAAGGAACCATGTACCCTTCTTAGGGGATTTCTCTCAGGTTTGTAAGCTAAGAGAAAGACTCACATAGATGCAATGATCCACATCTCACAGGTTTGTAAGTTGGAGAATGTCTCCCATAGCTGCAATCATCAACACTCCCTCTCAGCTAGGGAGGCATTCTTAATCATGCCAAGTCTTACATGGATGTACTATGAATTTTGTTTTGGCTGGAGTCATCAATACTCCCTCTCAACTAGGAAGGCATTATTCACCAAGTTGGTTTGGTAAAGATGTCTGCAAACTGCTCATGTGTAGGAAGGTACTACATGTGTATGATTTTCCTCTACATTATATCTCTAATATAAGAATACTTCATCTCATCGTGTTTCGATCCATCAGGAAACACTAGTTTCTCAAGGAGATTTTATACACGACTCTTGGTTATAATCATAGGATCCATCTCACGATCAAGTAGATCTATCACAAGCTTGTGAAGCCATACTACTTCACACACTCAATGGTACATACTCTATTTTTGTGGTATTCAAGGCCACAAAGATTTTGTTTCTTGTTATATCAGGAAACCATGACAAACTTCATTGTAGAACATCAACTGAATGTGCTATTCCAGTCCAATGTACTGTCTTCTCAATCTGAATCAGCATATCCTTCAAACTTAGGTTCACACTGGAGGCATATATCATGCCATATCCAACTGTGCCTCGTATATATCTCAATACATGTTTTTTCTAGTGAGCATGTCTCAGTTGAATCATGAAATGACTAAGCACACTCACTGCATGGCATGAATCAAGTTTGGTTTTTACCAGATACATCAATGATCCAATCAGTTGTGGATCAATCTCGTCTGAATCATCATCAATCTTTTTCTTTAAATCCATCACGGTGGATTTTTCATTCTTGTCATACTTAACTCCTTTAATATTTTCACTGTATATTTTCCTTGACTAGGGAAAATCTCATCGGTCCTTTGTCATACTTCTTGTCCCAAGAACTAGTGCATCATACTTAGATTCTTCATCTTGAATTCAGAAATAAAGGATTACTTGTATACAACAACAAGAATTTCTGAATAAGTCATCAAAATCAGGCTCTCGTCACCAACACTATAATAATATAGGTTTGGATTAGCAACTTTCTTGATGAAATCCAAATTCATCAAGAATCTATCTATCTGATATATTTTCCAACTCATGGATGGTAGTACAGATGGAAGTGTATCGGGTTTACTGGATCAAGTGTCTCATCATAGAATACTCCCTCTGTTTGTGAGAAACCTTTGGCTATAGATATCATTTTGTATTTATTGACACTTCCATCAGTTGCATGCTTGATCTTGTAGATCCACTTGGAAGTTACCACAGACTTCCCTTCTGGTCCCTGAATAATATCTTATACATCATTCTTTAAGATATATTGGTATTCTTCTGTTATGTAATATTGGCATACCTGTTCTTTTGTTGCTTCTCTAATACAAGGAGTATTAGGCTTTAGCATTAATGAAGTGTCACATGACTGAATGACAGCTTGAAAATCTCTTTTTCTTTCTCGAGATGTGCCTTGAGAGGCTTCTGTGTTTCTCTGCCTCTTGCAGAATGAGTCTAGGTAGGCATTTTATGCCCTACTACAATATCTCTGAATATATCAACTAGAGCAACTGGATTAGATGGAATAATGTCTATCTCCCTTTGAACTGCTGAAAGGGGGAGAAGGCATTGTCTTACTGTCAATCTCCATCTACGATTCTATGGATCTTTGAAAGGCTATATATTCTTCAAGACAACATCGTTGCTTGTCTAAATTTGTCTCTAACCAGGGATGTTGATATGGAATGTCTTTGAAGATTCATTGTTATCCCATAAACGTATCATTTCTTCTTGAAGGGTCTATCTTGGACTTCTTCTCTTTGGGTACATGAAAGTACACCAGGCACCCAAATATTCTGAAGTGTTCATTCTCAAGATCCACTCCAATGAAGACTTCTTCGGGATTTATGTTTTTCAAAGTCTGGTGAAGACTCTTGCTCTGAACATATATTGTGTCTTGAATGCTTCTTCCCATAGAATCATAGAAAGATTATGATCATGCATTATTGCATTGATTTCCTCAATGATGATTTTATTCTTCCTCTTTCTCAAATAGTTTTGACTCCCTCTGAAGGATAAACATCTTCCTTTGTTGTTAACCTATCTGGAACAAGAAAACAAAAGGAACCAAAACAAGAATATCTCCTAAAGAAGGATAATGAGTACATCTCTAGAATCAAAACATTTTAAGGATTGTTGTCACAGCTACAACACCTACTTGTAATGTAGCAGACTTCATAAATATAGGTTATAGGAATGACAATTTCAACAATCAAACCTGGGGCCTTCACTTCCAGTGTGTTGTTCTTCTAAATGCATTGAGATCCCTCTGGATCCATGACTTCAGCAAGAAGGTTCCTTCCTCCTGCAATTTCTCTCATGACAATGATATATATACAAGTGCATATCTAAGGGTGTTGATATGATTTATCCAATGGCACCTGACTGATCTATTTCATCTTGACTTATTCATGAAGAGGGTATTCATAGTGTCACCTTTTTGTATCACCCATAATAAGTCTTCCTCTGAAGTCTTGTCTTCCTGGAACTTGAAGTTGCTTGATCCATCAAGCTTATATTCCATCATAGGTATGTTCATCATAATTTTGGATTCTTCACAAACCCTTGTCAACTAGGCTAGAAAACCTAACGGATAGACTAGGCTAGCACTTTTAGGTTTTGTTGGGATTATGACTACCAACAATAATCCTTGATAGATATGATATCCCTGGTGAGCTGAAGAACTTCTTCAAGAAGTTTGCAGAAACACAATTCTGAATTTTTCTGCAGAATTTGGCGAAACCCTTAGAGCCAAAAAATCAAAATGCCCAGAAATGAAATCTGAGACTTGTTGGAGGTGCGCTAAAGGAGGTCGTACACTCCTATGTTATTTTTAGACCCAACGTCCAAGTTTTGAGTGCTCAAAAATCTCAGAAGAGTAGGCCGTATGGAATTTCTGGGAACCCTAGGAGGGTCATACAGTTTCTGCAGAGGTGAAAGAGAATGGCTGGAAGTTGCTTGTGCAATGGGATATTCAAGACCTATGCTCTAATACCATGTTGATTTTTCAATAAGCTAGGTTAAGCATGTATTTCATTCCATTTTTTCATTTGTCTTAACCATAAACAATAATGTTGCAGCAACCAAGATCACAAGAAGAAAACACCATGCACAAGAACACAAGAAGTATCCTAGGAAACCCTTCTCAACAAGGGAAGAAAACCCAGCCAAATAATTTTCTATATTATTCAAGAGAAATAACTTCACCACCAATAATACCTAGCACACAAGAGGGTGGTCAAACCCTAGAAGTCTAGCACCCAAGAGAGGTGCACACTTTTCCCAAGAGAATGCATTTGCTGAAATTTCCAAACTTAGGTGAAGGATATGATTCCACAATGGGGAATATTCCTTTACTTATATTAGACTTGTCCAATCAACAAAAGTGTTTATTGGCTCAATAGGGATGACCTCTCTAAGTCACATTATAATTAATATTAACCAGATTAATTATCTTTTACATTTATTATTAATCACATTAAGGTGGGGTTGACATGTACCCTTTACATAACAATTATGGTTACAGGAAGGTCTAACTCTTGAACAATATATAGCAAGCGATCTGATACACCCACTAGTGCTCATCCACTAGGGGCACATCCATAGGGATGTCATATCTCTGGCTCACTGCATTACATAGAAGAACCAGATCTTCACACGTTCACTTGTGCTCATCCACAAGCACGTCCACTCTATAGATCTTCTTTCCCATTGTCTCACACAAGAGAATCATCTGGAATATTCTCGTCAACTCTGCTACTCAGAGGAGGCTAATACATCATCTTCATTTCTGTTCACATGACAATGCACCCAACACTTTGGGATTTCACACGTTCACCTTGTGCTCAGCCACAAGCATGTCTAACTCAACAGATTGCCTTTCCCACTGGATAATCATCTGAAGTTCTTATCAACTCTCTAAATGGAGGAGGTCATCTCTACGTTCCATCTCTATCTTAGGTAGGAACCACGTACCCTTATTAGGGGATTTCTCTCTGGTTTGTAAGATGAGAGAAAGACTCACATAGCTGCAATGATCCACATCTCACAGGTTTGTAAGCTGGAGAATGTCTCACATAGTTGCAATCATCAACAATGGAAAGGCATGGCATGGCATGGAAAAGTATGGCATGGTATGGAAAGACAAGGCCAGACATTGCAAGGCATGGTATGGAGGGGCATGGCATGGAAATGCATACCATACGATAGCAAGGCATGGCATGGCATGGAAAGGAAAGTCATGGCATGGTATGGCATGGCATGGAATGGTATGGCATGGAATGGCATGGCAAGGAAAGGCATGGCATTGCATGGTAAGGAAATGCATGGCAAGGCAAGGCACGACAAGGCAAGGCATGGCATGGCAAGGAAAGGCAATGCATGGCATGGAAAGATAAGGAAATGCAAGGTATGGAATGGAAAGGAATGCAAAGGAAAGGCATGACATGGCATGGCAAGGCAAGGCATGACATGGTATGGCATCGCAAGGCAAGGCATGGTATGGAAATAAAAGGCATGGCAAGTGAATGCAAGGCATGGTATGGAGAGTCATGGAAAGGAAAGGCATACCATACAATAGCAAGGCATGGCATGGTATGGAATGGAACGAAAAGGAATGGCATGGCATGGTATGGCATGGAACGACAAGGCATGGCATGGCATGGAAAGGCAAGGCATGGCATGGCAAGGCAAGGCAAGGCAATGCATGGCATGACAAGGGAAAGAAATGCATGGCATGACAAGACAAGGGATGGCATGGAAAGGCATGCAAAGGAAAGGCATGACCTGGCATGGCATGGCGAGGAAAGGTATGGAATGGCATGGTAAGGCAAGGAAATGCATGGCATGGCACTGCAACGCATGAAAATTCAAGGCATGGCAAGACATGGAATGGCATGGCAAGGCAAGGCAAGGCAATACACCTTGACAGCTTTTATTACATTTTTGTCGTAATTTTCAACCCTTTAGGGCTTGATGTATTGAATTTTTTCTTTGGAATGATTGACATTTGGATTTGGTCTAGTTGAATGAGTATCGAGAGCATCTTCAAAATTACCTATAAACTAGTTAATTCTCAAAGGACCTTTGAAGCATATTACAATGGGCCAAAATGTCCTAGAAAAATATTCATTTGTGAAATATAAGAGATGAAGATATATAG
>ML802181.1:88716-110450 GCA_009831015.1 Picea engelmannii | reverse complement strand
TGGGATGCATTTTCACTTTCAGGTGTCTTCTCTATTACGAAATTTTTCAATACTTCCATGATATCCTCTTTTAAACCATCCATCTTTGCCTCCAACTTAGCTTCCATCTCTTGTAGTTCATCTTTTGCTACTATCTTCTTTTGCAAATCATTTATTTCCCTACGCATTTCTTCACCTTCATCAAGAGTCCATGTAGGATTGTCTGGAGGCTTATTTGGTGTAGAAGTTCCCTTTTTGGGTGGCATGTTGGCCAAGTATCACTTTTGAACCTTGATTTTGAGGTGGTTATGCTAGACAATATTTATTCTGTTGTATCTCCCAATTTTTGGCCCTTATGGGTATGAAACTTTATCTTATGTATTTCTCTGATATTTCTTCTCTGTAATGCCACAGGTTTGATCAAAATTGGATGTGCCAAGTGGAATTTACGGTAACTTCCCCACAACTTGCCGATTTTTGGCCTTCCCAGGAGATCTCACTTGTATAATGTGCCCCGCACAAAATAATTGATATAAAATTATGAAACTCACACCCAAAATACTACAGATTGTCCATGATCCAATGAAACTAGTCCAATGCAATTTGGATACTCTAGGAAGAAGTTATGATTGTTTTACCTGGAACACCTTCTTGAGACTAGTCAATAGGGCTAGTCAGATACCCTCTCTTACACAGGGTGTATCTAAAAATTTAAGATGACCCAAAACGTAAAATTTTTACCACTGATACAATGCTAATTTATGTAAATTTCCTCCAGATTTCAGGGTTTGAAACATTACAGAAAAGTTTTTATAGCAAAAATTCCGCAATGACTCATTTCAGGATGATTCCATAACCCTATCTTGTACAGGCTATATCTCCGAAATTATAAGGCCTCAAGAGCTGAATTTTGAACCCAACGTACCTTGATCCGTCTTATAAATACCCTCCAAGCCGTTCCTTCTGAAATATTGTAGAAAAAAAGTTATAGCTAAAATTCCACGGTGTCTCAGATGTATCAGCAAAACCCCAAGACCTTGAGCTCTGATACCATATGTTAAGAACCAAACATCAATATAGCATATAAAAACCTCAGGAAAAGTACTCAATGCCTTGAAAAAGAGATAATTTCATATAACAATCCTCTTCAAGGGGGCAACCTCCTTTTACCCCACTTAAATGTTCAATTCCAAGATGATTCAAAATGAAAATGTCTCCTTGGTATATATAGGAGACTAGGAGGTATAATTACAAATAATGGCTTAAAGACGACATAATTAAAATAACATTACTAATCTAAATTACAACTAACGGCCTAAAGCTGACATAAATAAAATATCATTACTAATATAATATGCTCCAATTAAGGGGTAATGAGCCAATATTAGGGCTTAACATCTCATCATAGAATACTCCCTCTATTTGTGAGAAACATTTGGCTATAGATATCATTTTGTATTTATTGACACTTCCATCAGTTGCATGCTTGATCTTGTAGATCCACTTGGAAGTTACCACAAACTTCCCTTCTGGTCCCTGAATAATATCTTATACATCATTCTTTAAGATATAATGGTATTCTTCTGTTATGGCATATTGCCATACTTGTTCTTTTATTGCTTCTCTAAGACAAGGAGTATTAGGCTTTAGCATTAATGAAGTGTCACATGACTGAATGACAGCTTGAAAATCTCTTTTGCTTTCTTGGGATGTGCCTTGAGAGGCTTATGTGTTTCTCTGCCTCTTGCAGAGTGAGTCTGGGTAGGCATTTTATGCCCTACTACAATATATCTGAATATATCAACTAGAGAAACTGGATTAGATGGAATAATGTCTATCTCCCTTTGAACTGCTGAAAGGGGGAGAAGGCAATGTCTTACTGTCAATCTCCATCTACGATTCTATGGATCTTTGAAAGGCTATCTCTTCTTTAAGGACAACAGCGTTGCTTGTCTCAATCTATCTCTAACCAGGGATGTTGATATGGAATGTCTTTGAAGATTCATTGTTATCCCATAAACGTATCCTTTCTTCCTGAAGGGTCTATCTTGGACTTCTTCTCTTTGGGTACATGAAAGTACACCAGGCACCCAAATATTCTGAAGTGTTCATTCTCAAGCTCCACTCCGATGAAGACTTCTTCGGGATTTATGTTTTTCAAATTCTGGTGAAGACTCTTGCTCTGAACATATATTGTGTCTTGAATGCTTCTTCCCATAGAATCATAGAAATATTATGATCATGCATTATTGCATTGATTTCCTCAATGATGGTTTTATTCTTCCTCTTTCTCAAATAGTTTTGACTCCCTCTGAAGGATAAACATCTTCCTTTGTTGTTAACCTGTCTGGAACAAGAAAACAAAAGGAACCAAAACAAGAATATCTCCTAAAGGAGGATAATGAGTACATCTCTAGAATCAAAACATTTTAAGGATTGTTGTCACAGCTACAACACCTACTTGTAATGTAGCAGACTTCATAAATATAGGTTATAGGAATGACAATTTCAACAATCAAACCTGGGGCCTTCACTTCCAGTGTGTTGTTCTTCTAAATGCATTGAGATCCCTCTGGATCCATGAATTAAGCAAGAAGGTTCCTTCCTCCTGCAATTTCTCTCATGACAATGATTACAAGTGCATATCTAAGGGTGTTGATATGATTTATCCAATGGCACCTGACTGATCTCTGTCATCTTGACTTCTTTATGAAGAGGGTATTCATAGTGTCACCTTTTTGTATCACCCATAATAAGTCTTCCTCTGAAGTCTTGTCTTCCCGGAACTTGAAGTTGCTTGATCCATCAAGCTTATATTCCATCATAGGTATGTTCATCATAATTTTGGATTCTTCACAAACCCTTGTCAACTAGGCTAGAAAACCTAACGGCTAGAATAGGCTAGCACTTTTAGGTTTTGTTGGGATTATGACTGCCAACAATAAGCCTTGATAGATATGATATCCCTGGTGATCTGAAGAACTTCTTCAAGAAGTTTGCAGAAACACAATTCTGAATTTTTCTGCAGAATTTGGCGAAACCCTAGAAACCCTTAGAGACAAAAAATCAAAATGACCAGAAATGAAATCTGAGACTTGTTGGAGGTGCGCTAAAGGAGCTCGTACACTCCTATGTTATTTTTAGACCCAACGTCCAAGTTTTGAGTGCTCAAAACTCTCAGAAGAGTAGGCCATATGGAATTTCTGGGAACCCTAGGAGGGTTATACGGTTTCTGCAGAGGTGAAAGAGAATGGCTGGAAGTTGCTTGTGCAATGGGATATTCAAGACCTATGCTCTAATACCATGTTGATTTTTCAATAATCTAGGTTAAGCATGTATTTCATTCCATTTTTGCATTTGTCTTAACCATAAACAATAATGTTGCAGCAACCAAGATCACAAGAAGAAAGCACCATGCACAAGAACACAAGAAGTATCCTAGGAAACCCTTCTCAACAAGGGAAGAAAACCCAGCCAAATCATTTGCTATATTATTAAAGAGAAATAACTTCACCACCAATAATACCTAGCACACAAGAGGGTGGTCAAACCCTAGAAGTCTAGCACCCAAGAGAGGTGTGCACTTTTCCCAAGAGAATGTATTTGCTGAAATTTCCAAACTTAGGTGAAGGATATGATTCCACAATGGGGAATATTCCTTTACATATATTAGACTTGTCCAATCAACAAAAGTGTCTATTGGCTCAATAGGGCTGACCTCTCTAAGTCACATTATAATTAATATTAACCAGATTAATTATCTTTTAAATTTATTCACATTAAGGTGGGGTTGACATGTACCCTTTACATAACAATTAGGGTTACAAGAAGGTCTAACTCTTGAACAATATATAGCAAGGGATCTGATACACCCACTAGTACTCATCCACTAGGGGCACATCCATAGGGATGTCATATCTCTGGCTCACTGCATTACATAGAAGAGCCAGATCTTCACACGTTCACTTGTGCTCATCCACAAGCACATCCACTCTATAGATATTCTTTCCCATTGCCTCAGACAAGAGAATCATCTAGAATATTCTCGTCAACTCTGCTACTCAAAGGAGGCTAACACATCATCTTCTTTTCTGTTCACATGAAAATGCACCCAACACTTTCGGATTTCACACGTTCACCTTGTGCTCAGCCACAAGCACGTCTAACTCAACAGATTGCCTTTCCCACTAGATAATCATCTAAAGTTCTTATAAACTCTCTAAATGGAGGAGGTCATCTCTACATTCCATCTCTATCTTAGGTAGGAACCACATACCCTTATTAGGGGATTTCTCTCTGGTTTGTAAGCTGAGAGAAAGACTCACATAGCTGCAATGATCCACATCTCACAGGTTTGTAAGTTGGAGAATGTCTCACATAGTTGCAATCATCAACAATGGAAAGGCATGGCATGGCATGGAAAAGTATGGCATGGTATGGAAAGACAAGGCCAGACATTGCAAGGCATGGTATGGTGGGGCATGGCATGGAAATGCATACCATACGATAGCAAGGCATGGCATGGCATGGAAAGGAAAGGCATGGCATGGTATGGCATGGCATGGAATGGTATGGTATGGAATGTCATGGAAAGGCAAGGCATGGCATTGCATGGTAAGGAAATGCATGGCAAGGCAAGGCACGACAAGGCAAGGCATGCAAAGGCAAGGCATGGCATGGCAAGGAAAGGCAATGCATGGCATGGAAAGATAAGGAAATGCAAGGTATGGAATGGAAAGGAATGCAAAGGAAAGGCATGACATGGCATGGTAAGGCAAGGCATGACATGGCATGGCATCGCAAGGCAAGGCGTGGTATGGAAATAAAAGGCATGGCAAGTGAATGCAAGGCATGGTATGGAGAGTCATGGAAAGGAAAGGCATACCATACAATAGCAAGGCATGGCATGGTATGGCATGGAACGAAAAGGCATGGCATGGCATGGTATGGCATGGAACGACAAGGCATGGCATGGAATGGAAAGGCAAGGCATGGCATGGCATGGCAAGGCAAGGCAATGCATGGCATGACAAGGGAAAGAAATGCATGGCATGACAAGACAAGGGATGGCATGGAAAGGCATGCAAAGGAAAGGCATGACCTGGCATGGCATGGCGAGGAAAGGCATGGAATGGCATGGTAAGGCAAGGAAATGCATGGCATGGCACTGCAACGCATGAAAATTCAAGGCATGGAAAGACATGGAATGGCATGGCAAGGCAAGGCAAGGCAATACACCTTGACAGCTTTTATTACATTTTTGTCATAATTTTCAACCCTTTAGGGCTTGATGTATTGAATTTTTTCTTTGGAATGATTGACATTTGGATTTGTTCTAGTTGAATGAGTATCGAGAGCATCTTCAAAATTACCTATAAACTAGTTAATTCTCAAAGGACCTTTGAAGCATATTACAATGGGCCAAAATGTCCTAGAAAAATATTCATTTGTGAAATATAAGAGATGAAGATATATAGACAATTTAACTGTCAAAGGATTTTTATACAAAAACGTAATCATATATAGCACAAAATGGAGAGGGTTGGCACTTACGGTTATGTAATAGAATTTACAATTGATAGTTAAAATGTATAACACATTTTTTTACGATCTTTAATAACGTTTATTGGAATTCTTGCATGTTTTACAACATTGGAATGACTTCTTATTTGCGGCCTATTTGAAATTTTATTATGGTATGTGCACTTTGATATGATGTAATATGATTATGGTTTCATTACATATGTTGTAATATTATAAATATAACACAAAAATTGCATATTGCATGAAATAAATAATATCTTTTCATTTTGAATGTTCTTTTTTGCAGAACATGGGTCTTCCAAAAGATCCAGTTGATCCTCATGAGATAGATCCAGATTATAATGGGTTTGCTATAGACATGGGAGATGATGATGATGAGGTAGATGAAGAAGGCACTATGAATGATGACAATGATGACCATATTGATGATGATCAAGATAATGATGATGATGACGTAGACCCCCGACCCTCAGGACAAGATCCGCGCAGCACATATCTCCACAACTGTGCTAAGATGGAACAGCTCAGTGGGTTCTCACTGTAACCCAAATGATCCACAGGTCCTTCAAAAACCCCACCTGTACGAACAAGCACAAGGTGCGAGCTTCACCTCCTCCAAGCAATCTCGTCGCTATGACCTCGAACCAAGCCAAATAGGCACCTTTCGCATTTCGCGACTTCAGGGTTTTCAACACAAAGTGCCCTGGCTCCTTGTCCTCAGAATTTCTGAAATGCCAAACCCTGAAAGGGTCTAACGCTCCTTGGCTCCTCCCTTAAACCTTCTCCATGTGACCCAGTCCTATGACTCGGTGCTATTCCTCTGAATGCTTCGGGGTTTCGCGATATCACGAGTCGGGACTCCCTGTCTCACAACTCCTCCACTCTTGAACTCCTGGTTGTCGAAATGTCAAAAAGGGATTAACCGCTTAGGCTCCTCCCTTAGCCTCCGTCCATGTGACCACCACTCTATGACCACGCACTTAACGTCAAAGCGCTACCGGCTTTCGCGATTCATGGAATCGCGATGCAAGAATTCCTCCTTTCCCTTTCGAATCCCCGGTCCACGAAATGTTGAAATATCTCTGATGAGAGATCAACGGCCCAGGTCCTTTTGGAACCGACGACCACGATCTAACTGGATCGACGGCTCGAAATATTTCGGGCCTTTTCTCGAAACCTTGACCGCTTGCCACGTGTCTTCTTGTGGACAGTCACAATGATTTCAGGATTTTGTCGGGTCCTCTCCTTTGCTTCTACGAGGGTTAAACCTTGTTCTCCTCTTTCCAGATTTGACGTCTATCGGTCCTTTATGCGAGATATGACGGTCATGATCTAATCTTATGTGCACCTCCTAGGAACTAAATCCTGTGCATGTATCCTTGATCCAACGGCTCTTGAGCCACTGCGCTCTAGATCCAACGGCTGGTGCGATTTCGGTGATTTCAAGTATGGGGTACAGCCTTCTTTGCTCCTCCAAACCCCTGATTCGCAAATGTGTGGATATCCAAGGGTTTAAACCCCCCGCGCCTTTGCCTGATCCAACAACTCACGTTCTTTCAGGATTTTTCTCGAACCTTGACAACTCCTTTGACTTTCACTGCACATATCCTCTGACTGATACTTGGGACCCACCTTTTGGTGTTTCTCTCTTCGTTATTTCAAGGGTTGTGTTGACCATGCAACTCTACCTCTTGAGTCCTGAAACCCCGAAACCCAATTGGGGCCCAACGGCTATTGTCCCTCAACTCTATGGGGCCATATGACCCTCCACCAAGGATTGGTTCCTATTCATTTCTCTCTTCAGGATTTCACAACTCGTGAAAATCCATAGCAAAGAGTTTCCTTACCTCTCGAAACTCTGATTCCTGAATTCTAGAAGCCTCACCTCCCACATGATCTACGGATGAGATCTTCCACGATCTGATGGCTCTGGATCTTTTGGGATTTCCCCACCCGGGAATCTCTTATGCTCGATCCAAATCACTGGTCACTCCATTCCCCGAACTCTGATATGGAATTCTCATATGACATCCAATGGCTCTCGTTGATTTGGATCCAACGGTCATTATTCCTCCTGAGCTTTATTTCTCTGAACCTCAAAGGTTCCTTCGAACTCTGCAACCTCTTGCAGAACCTTTGCATGAAATGGTGCTATCTCTTCTGATCTTATCTATGGATCTGACCTCGAAGTGTCTCTATCCCTTTCTCTCCTTGAAGGGATGTAAGTGCCCTTTGGCAACTTCCTTCTCAAGCATGCTTTGTTGAGCCTGCGGAGTGTTCAGTAACCCTGTGAGTATCTCCTCATGTGACACTTCTCTTCTCTTTGAACTCAAACAAGAGTTCCTTCTGTGCACACTTGTACCAACTCAATGGCCACCTGGCAGAGTTCTCCACGAGTCCTCAGTGAATCTGTCTTCTCACCGAACTTGAAATAGAGTTCTCCTTAATGCATCCTGTGCATTTTCTCAATGCCCTCCTGGCGGAGCCTTTAGAAAATTCTCAACAATTCTACTTCTCCTCTCTGTGCTCTCCTCTACACAATTTCTCCTTCAAGGTGTTCAACAACCTTGAGGCTTCCTCCTTGAGTCAATGACTTTAGCTAGTGTGCCCTCCTGGCACATCTTTGTTTGAAATTTCATAGAATTCAGAAGTGCACTCATGCACTGGTTTTCAGAGACCATAGTACTCTGTCATGCACTCTTGCATGAAACCACAACGAATCCAAACTTGAAATCAAAGAACTCTCAGATAGGAAAATCTATCTATCCCTACAAATGCACATCTAACATACATCTACAACATATCATAAACACATAAAGACATTCATTCATGAACTCACAAACACATGAACAACAACATGCAGGAAAAACTGCTATGATTGTATTAATATGAAATGCCTCTTTACAATGTGAGCTCAGACTGCAACAGAGTCACGGCTTCCTCTCTTCTCCCTATTCTTTATGTTCTTCTCTCCCCGAACTAAATCTAGATTCAAAGAAGATCTTTTTACAAAGAGGGGCTCCTCGAGCTCTTCCCTCCATCTCACCAATTCTCATTAAATTACATTCAATTACATTGAATGGTTGTCTAGTCCGAATCAGATCTAGATCTTAGCCTTACAACCATTTAAGGAAAACTTTATCTAAAGCCTACGCACATGCATGAATTTTGGCTCTACCAGCCTTACAATCATTAAATACATTTTCAAATTTTAAAATTGAGAGGGATGGTGCCTCTCTTCTTCATAATTTCACTTTGATGTGCTGCTAGTTGGTTGGTGCTCGATGACGTGGAGTGATGCTCTTGAATCATACTCTTCAGCTACAAAAATCATGAGCTCCTGCTCATGAGATTCCCAGCACCACTGTTGAAATCCACCCGGATCCCAAACTATTATTTGGAGTTGTCCATCTTCTCCACTGCTCCGCTTCTTCTGCTGCATTTGTTTCCCTGTTGCTATGGCAGGTTTTCCTCTGCTCAGCTCCTCCTCACTGGCAGTTTCCACTGCTGACCTCGACATCAGCCTTCTAATCTTCTCAATCTCCTCATCCAGCTGCTCCCATGGATGGATTTCCTTTTTCAATGTTCTTCACTGCACTTCATCCCTGCAAATGGGTAGATCATCCTGATCCCCCAGACTATCTTCTTCCTCTATGGCCTCAACTTGCCACCCTGCTGCAAAATTCAGCTCTGCAATCTTATCTTCTTGACTGATCTATTGTT
Source organism: Picea engelmannii (assembly GCA_009831015.1). Taxonomy (NCBI): domain Eukaryota; kingdom Viridiplantae; phylum Streptophyta; class Pinopsida; order Pinales; family Pinaceae; genus Picea; species Picea engelmannii. Next base: position 101,204 of record ML802181.1, on the reverse strand, counting down.
TAGTCATGTGCTCTAACAGACTTGCTTCTGCCATTTCTCCTTGTGCTAGTTGAATTCCATCTTCCTCCAGCTACTCCTTAGACTAGAATTCTCCTTCATCTTCTGTTGCATGCCTCGACACTGCAGTTATCATCTGTTCAGCTCCCTAGCTGAAATTTTTGAGCAATTTCTCTGAATGCTCTTCTCTCGAAATATGCATGATTGTCTGCTCATGGCATTCATCAATTGGCTCTGGATGGTTTAACCAATCCTCCAATATTTCTAACTCCTTCTCCCATGGAGTGAGAATCTTAACTGTGTGCTCCTCTTCTTTTCCTTGGGCAGCTTCTGATATCTGTTCCTTCATCATGACAGTCTCTGATGGTTGTCGTTCCTTTTTGTACCTTCATCATAGACACAGTTAACTTTAAAATCATTTGGCCCCATGACCTCCTTCTCATATTCTTGTTGCACTATAACCTCATGCACAACGCTTGTATTAGCCTCTACTAGACTATTTGGCAGGAATACTCGAATTCCCCCAATCATCAGAATACTTTTCTGACCCTCCTTCTCTGTCATCTCCTCTTGCTGATATGAACTCACCTCTGAGTTCATCTGCTCTCCCTTGCCCACTTGGCAGTATGGGATTTTTCTACTTCCAACCTAGCAGTCTATGAGATCAATCGATCCCATCTCCATCAGCACTCCTTGCTCACATGAACTCACTTCTGAGCACCCAAGACTTTCAAACAGTCTCATATCCTTCTCTCTGCCCACTTGGCAGATTGGGAATTTTCTTTTGCCCACTTAGCAGTCTATGAGATCCTCCAGCGATCTCATCTCATTGCCCTCCTGGCAACCTAAATTTTTCGTGCTGCCCTCCTGGCAGTCTTTGAGATCCCCCAACGATCTCATCTCATTCTCAATGTCACTAAGATTTTTCCCAGTCTCTGGTTCACAAGTGTGAACCACTCTTTCTCTATCACCGCGGCTTCTAATACGCCTCAGCCATTCCTTCAGTAGTCTCCACTGCCTTTGGGCCAATAAATACTAAACTGACCACTTTACCCTTCTCTTTATGGGCCATTCATATACCCAATGCAGCTTTGCATCCTGCTGGATCCGTAGTGCAAGCTTTTCCATTCTCGCCCTTATCTCAGCAAGCTCTTCATCCATCTCATATTTTCTCTACTACTAGTGGTTCTTATTTCCACCACGTCCATGGCCTTCAGTAGCCATCTTCCTCTTCCTGTCTTCCCTCCTGGAAAACTTGTTGTTGTCACTCTGCAACCGTGATTGCTTCTAGCCTTTCCTACAATCCTCCTTATTGTCTATTGATTGTTTTGCACCTTGCAACAATCATCACAAAGATTCAACACTCTATCTTCCTTTTCCTTTGGCTCCCTTTGCCTGCAATATACAGAAAAAATCAAGCTCTAATACCACTTTGGTGCATATCAGACTACTTCTTTTCCTCTAGCTCCCTCTGCCTGAAATATACAGACAAAATCAAGCTCTGATACCACTTTGACGCAGACCCCCAACCCTCAGGCCGAGATCCATGCAGGATCGATCTCCACAACTGTTCTAAGCTAGAATAGCTCAGTGGGTTCTTGTTGTAACCCAAATGATCCACAAGTCCTTCGAAAACCCCACCTGTGCGAACAAGCACAAGGTGCAAGCTTCACCTCCACCAAGTGATCTCATCGCTATGACCTCGAGCCAAGCCAAATAGGCACCTTTCGCATTTCTTGACTTTGGGGTTTTCAGCGCAAAGTGCCCCGACTCCTTGTCCTCATAATTTCTGAAATGCCAAACCCCGAAAGGGTCTAATGCTCCTTGGCTCCTCCCTTAAACCTTTTCCATGTGACCCGGTCCTATGACCTGGTGCTATTCCTCTGAATGCTTTGGGGTTTCGTGATATCGCTAGTCGGGACTCCCTGTCTCACGACTCCTTCACTCTTGAACTCCCAATTGCCAAAATGTCAAAAAGGGCTTAACGGCTCTGGCTCCTCCCTTAGCCTTTTTCCACGTGACCACCACTCTGTGACCACATTCTTAGCATCAAAGCGCTACCGGCTTTTGGGATTCATGGAATCGCGATGCAAGCATTCCTCCTTTCCCTTTCGAATCCCCGGTCCACGAAATGTCGAAATCTCTCTGCTGAGAGGTCAATGACCCAGGTCCTTCTAGAACCAACGACCACGATCTAACTAGATCAACGGCTCGAAATATTTCGAACCTTTTCCCGAAACCTTGACTGCTTGCCACGTGTCTTCTTGTGGACAGTCACGATGCTTTTGGGATTTTGACGAGTCCTCTCCTTTGCTTCTACAAGGGTTAAACCTCGTTCTCCTCTTTCCAGATCTGATGGCTATCGGTCCTTTACGCGAGATCTGACGGTCATGATCTGATCTTATGTGCACCTACTAGGGACTAAATCTCGTGCATGTGTCCTTGATCCAACGGCTCTCGGGCCACTGTGCTCTAGATCCAATGACTGACGCTATTTCGGCTATTGCAAGTATGGGGTGCAACCTCCTTTGCTCCTCCAAACCCCTGATTCCCGAAATTGTGGATATCCAAGGGTTTAAACCCCCTGTGCCTTCGCCTGATCCAACGGCTCATGTTCTTTCAGGATTTTTTCCAAACCTTGACCACTCCTTTGACTTATGTCGAACGTATCCTCTGCCTGATACTTGGGACCCACCTTTCAACATTTCTCTCTTTGTGATTTCGGGAGTTGTGTTGACCATGCAACTCTACCTCTTGAGTCCCAAGACCTCGAAACCCGTTTGGGGTCCAACGGCTATTGTCCCTCAACTCTATGGGGCCATATGACCCTCCGCCAAGGATTGGGTCCTACTCCTTTCGCTCTTAGATATTTCTCGACTCACAAAAATCCATAGCAGAGACTTTCCTTACCTCTCGAAACTCTGATTCTCAAATTCCCCAAGCCTCACCTCCCACATGATCTATGGCTGAGATCTTCCTCGATCCAATGGCTCTAGATATTTCAGGATTTCACCACCTGGGAATCTCTTATGCTCGATCCAAATCACTGGTCACTCCATTCCCCAAACTCTTATATGGAATTCTCATATGAGATCCAATGGCTCTCGTTGATTTGGATCCAACGGTCATTACTCCTCCTGAGCTTTATTTCTCTAAACCTCAAAAGCTCCTTTGAACTCTGCAACCTCTTGCAGAACCTTTGCATGAAATGGTGCTATATCTTCTGATCTTATCTGTGGCTCTGACCTCAAAGTGTCTCTTTCCCTTTCTCTCCTTGAAGGGATGTAAGTGCCCTCTGCAAATTTCCTGCTCAAGCACGCTTTGTTGAGCCTGCAGGGTGTTCAGTAACCTTGTGAGTGTCTCCTCCTGTGACACTTCTCTTCTCTCTGAAATCAAACAAGAGTTCCTTCTATGCACACTTGTACCAACTCAATGCCCACCTGGAAAAGTTATCCACGAGTCCTCGGTGACTCTGTCTTCTCACCTAACTTGAAATATAGTTCTCCTTAATGCATCCTATGCATTTTCTCAATGCCCTCCTAGCAGAGCCTTTACAAAATTATCAAGAATTCTACTTCTCCTCTCTGTTGTCTCCTATGCACAGTTTCTCCTTCAATGTGTTCAACAACCTTGAGGCTTCCTCCTTGAGTCAATGACTTTAGCTAGTGCACCCTCCTGGCACGTCTTTGTCTGAAATTCCGCAGAATTTAGAAGTGCACTCCTGCACTGGTTTTCAGAGACCGCAATACTCTGTCATGCACTCTTGCATGAAACCACAAAGAATCCAAACTTGAAATCAAAGAAATCTCAAATAGGAAAATCTATCTATCCCTGCAAATGCACATCTAACATACATCTACAACATATCATCGACACATAAAAACATTCATTCATGAACTCAAACACATGAACAACAACATGCAAGAAAAACTGCTATGATTGTATTAATATGAAATGCCTCTTTACAATGTGAGCTCAGACTTCAACAAAGTCATAGCTTCCTCTCTTCTCCCTATTCTTTCTGTTCTTCTCTCCCCGAACTAAATCTAGATTCAAAGAAGATCTTTTTACAAAGAGGGGTTCCTTGAGCTCTTCCCTCCATCTCACCAACTCTCATTAAATTGCATTCAATTACATTGAATGGTTGTCTAGTCCAAATCAAATCTAGATCTCAGCCTTACAACCATTTAAGGCAAACTTTATCTAAAGCTTGCGCACATGCATGGCTTTTGGCTCTACCAACCTTACAATCATTAAATACATTTTCAAATTTTCAAATTGAGAGGGATGGTGCCTCTCTTCTTCTTGATTGTGCTTTGATGTGTTGCTAGCTGGTTGGTGATCGATGACATGGAGTGATGCTCCTACATCAGACGACCTAGTTGTTGGTAGTATCCAGTGACATTGATCATATAGACTCCCTCATTGATCATTGTTGATATATTGTTATGATGCATATTTTCATGTTTACTATCATATGTATCATTTTCACCTGCAATACCATATTATTGAGTTTTATCATTTTGACATTTATCATTTTGACTTATATCATTTGGACATATATCTTCTTAACTTGCGTCGACTGTTGGTCATGTATCATTCTGACATGTTATTGATCTACTGTCATATTTGAATTTCACTTGTTGTAGTTATATATGATGATGATCTTATCAGTATTAAAGATATAAGTTGTTTGACATGATACTTATCTAATATTGATATATTTGATTAGTTTTAATCATAGATGATGATCATGTTATAATCATTATCTTGTTATTTTATATATATTGTATGTTGCATATTTTATATAGATGGAGATTTAATAAGTATATTGATGTTGTTAGTTTGTATGGATGTCCAGTTCCCTAAAAAATATTTATAAAAGCTATCATATAAAATACTTCAAATGCAATATGGCTTACTCTATAATAATATAAGTTTCTTAAGATGTGTGATATATTTAACTAATTAAATTGAAATAAAAAAAGTTAAATTACTAAATGGAAGCTAAAAAGGACACAACATGAGTTGTTAAAATGGAAGCAAAATGTGGCTCTAAAATGGAAGTAAATCTCAACATTAAATTTGAAGCCATACTTGGAGCTATTTCTGGATCTAAGTAGGAAGCTAAATTGGTTGTTTAACAAGAAGTAAAACTAGATGTTAATTAAGAAGCAAATCCCAACACTAAAAGGAAGCAAATACCAACACTAAAAGGAAGCAAACCCTGGACCTAAAAAAGAAGAAAAACCAGACGCTAAAAAGGAAGAAAACTTTGGAACTAAAAGGAAGCAAACCATGGAGCTAACAAGGAAGAAATTCTGGAAGCAAAAAAATATGCAATAATGGAAGCACATCTTGGCGTTAATTTGGAATCCAAACTAGATGTTATTTTCGATGATACACTAGAAGAAAAACAGGAAGCATGATTGGGAGCTAAACTAGGTGCCACACCTGGAGATAAAGTAGGCGCTAAAACAGAAGCTAAACCAAGAGATAAACTAGGTGCTAAACCAGGAGCTAATCTAGGAGCTAAGCTAGGAGTTAAACCAGGAGCTAAACTAGGAGCTAAACCAGGAGCTAAATTAGGCGCCACACCTGGAGCTAAACTAGGCGCTAAACCAGGAGCTAAATTAGGCACCACACCTGTAGATAAACTAGGCGCTAAACCAGGAGCTAAACCAAGAGATAAACTAGGTGCTAAACCATGAGCTAAACTAGGAGCTACACCTAGAGATAAACTAGGTGCTAAACCAAGAGCTAAACTGGGAGCTAAATTAGGCACCACACCTGGAGATAAACTAGGAGCTAAACCAAGAGCTAAATCGGGAGCTATTTGGGGCATTATTTAGGGAGCTATATCTTAGTTTAGGCACTAAATAAGGAGCAAAATTGGGCGCTAAATAAGAAGAAAAATTGGGCACTAAAAATGGAGCAAAACTAAGTGCTAAAGAGGGAGAAAAACCTGGCGCTAAAGAGGGAGATAAATTGGGCACTAAACTAAACGCTAAATCCAGCGCCTAGGCGAACACATCGTTTAGCACCGGGTTTTCCGCCATCCCATCGGACCAATTCATGCCCTCAAATGCACTAAAATCCGGTGCTAAACTAGGCACTAATGGCATGTTTTGTTGTAGTGTTCACTCAGAAATCTGATCCATCTAGTTTTCCTGGCATTTAATGTGGGTTGTCCAAACAAATGCTTTAGTCCACAGTGGTCTATCCTTAACTCAAATTTCCTCCCCATGAGGTAATGTATTCACATTTTTAGCGCATGAATAAATGTTTATAATTGTAGATCATGAGTGGAATAATTCCTCTCATGCTCTTTTAATTATGATATGGACTCATAGCATACCACATGATATTTTTCTGTGGGGACTCCACCAAGCCTTTCCTTGCATGCATCAGTGCACATAACAAAATATTCATCCATATATGAAATATTCAATATGTCTTTCAAATACTCAAAACTATCTTCACACTTGGAAGTCCATTCAAATTTCACTCCCTTCTTTTGCAAGGAAGTAACGGGGCTTGCAATCTTTGAGAATCCTTTTATGAATCTTCGGTAATAACCAAAAATACCCATGAATGATATCACCTCTGTAAAAATTGTTAGCATTGACCATCATCTAATGGCCTCTATCTTCTCAGGATCAACTGTTATCCCATCTACTGAAATAATATGCCCCAAGTAGTGAATCGTCTTTTGATAAAAGACGCACTTAGTTAGCTTACCATACAATTTATGTTCTTTTAAAAAAATTAGTGTCATACTTAAATGTTTCTCATGTTCTTATTCTGACTTAGAGTAGATGAGTATATCATCTAGGAACACAATTACAAATGTGTACAGGTACTCCCTGAACACTCCATTCATCAGGCACATGAAAACTATTGGTGCATTTGATATCCCAAATGGAACTACCGTGAATTCAAAATGCCCATATCTTGTTCTGAATATTGTATTGTTGATATATTGTTCCTTTATCCTCACTTGATAATAGTCTGATCTCAATTCGACCTTGGAAAATATTCTTGCACCCTTCAACTGATCAAATAGATCATCAATCCTTGGAAAAGGATATTTGTTCTTTATGGTGACCTTATTCGGTTGTCTAAAATCAATACACAACCTTAAGGTTCCATCTTTATTCCTCCAAAAAAGAGTTGGGGCACCCCAAGGGGACACACTTGGGCGTATATACCCCTTCTTTAACAGCTCTTCCAATTGTATCAACATTTCCTTCAACTCTGGTGTGCTCATTCTGTAAGGTTTCTTGGACACTGTGGCAACTCCTGGCACCAAATCAGTAGAGAAATCAATGTCTCTCTTTGGTGGAAGTCATGGGATTTCCCCCAAAACATCTTCAAAATCCCTCAATACTAGATAGTCTTCAATACGTTGCATTATATCTTTAGTTGTCTCTTCCATATGGGCTGCAAAAAATGGACATCCCTTCCTAAAACTCATTTTCAACTACATAGTTGAAATATCTCTAACAACTACAACTCTTGTAATGCCTTGAACCTTGCCTTGTTTCTCGTCTTCATCAAGACATGTGATTGTCTTGTTGTAACAGTCTAAGAAAGCGTGGTGTTTTTCCAACCAATCCATGCCAATTAGACAATCATATGAACCCAATGGTATGATGCTCACATATCCCTTGTGTTGAGTCCATTCATGTCTATTGGACAATATTTAACCAAATCATTGATTTTCCTCTTAGCCCCTGTGGCTAACTAAACTAACTAAGATTTATTATGCTTACTCCTTTGCAAGTGAAATATTTCAACAATGATAGAGTTTATGTAACTATAGATAGCTCCAGAATCAATTAAAATTGTTTTAGGTTGGTTATCAATCTTACCTTCCACTTCAATCATGGGGGATTGATATTTTCTTGCTTGTTTTCCAAGGCTATACAAATCCTTATCATGTTTCCTCCCATGTCTTCAATTGTTTCAACCTCCTAAATTTTGTGGATAGTCCTCATTCTTTCTCATTTGTGAGGGAAATCCCTATATAATATATTTCCCTCACATCCCCAACATTGTATAGGTTGTTGCCTTGGCCTTTTCCCAAATGAATTTTCCATCCTGGGCTCATTTTGAGTTGACTTCCCTTGTTGATTTTCTTGTGAGTTGTTCTTGAAAAATGGTAGCTTAAAACCCTTTTTCCTTTGATCCCTCTTTCCTTTCATCTTTCCATTCCAATCATTTTGGAAAATTGGCCTCCCTCTGCTCTACTCATAAAGATGTTTTTCTCTCTTTATGTGATCCAAAATGGATTCAGGAAGGCCTAAAAATAAAAGTTCTCATAATCAGATGAAACCAGTTCCATTGCGTCGATTATGGCCATATATATTTTTCTGAAAATGGACACCGTATGTGAAAGTTATCGCGCTCTGATCGATTTCCCAAATAGGCAAAAGGTCAACTGGTCAAAGTCAACATGTCGTACTACTGAAATCGGCAGGGACACATGGAATCACGAGGAGGTGACACATGTCACTCGTTTTTGTCATTTTCCAAGGTTGATGTGGATCAATCAAAAATTGACATGTGGCATTGTACAAACGTGACACATGGCTGATCAAGGGATCAAATTTTGCTCAATTTTCAAAGTGCTCGGAATGCGACGAAAACAGTGCCATTACGTCTGTCTCGTCTTCCTGATTCTAGCGGTATATTTACTTTCGCAAACGGAGTCCGTATGGAGGAGATATTGCGATCTGTCCGCCAAGCCAAACAGGCAAAATTTTTGGATGTTGACTGTACCTGTCCGTACAGTCCATATAGTCTGTACGGTGATGTGGCAGGACCGTACGACCGTACAGTGATGACGTGGAAATTGTTGGTTGGATGGTTGCTGGTGAATCGGGTGTTGACACGTGTCGCGTTGGCAACGAATGGTATGAGGGCACGTGGCCCAATCTGTGGGCGCCACGTGTCCCTCGTTGGTTGGTTTATTATTGTTGTGTAAAAACTAATGGAGGCCGCGGGGTTCGACCCCCGGACCTCCCACAGCATAAGCCTTAACAATACTCCACTAACCATTATGTCGCCCGACGTTCCTTGTCATATATGTATTTGCATTTATATTTAATGTAATGCATTCTATTAAAATGAAAAGGGGTCGGGCCGGGGCTTAGCCCCGGCCCGTGGACATTGGTTGTAATATAACCGTGTGGTATAGTTTGAAATGCGTGGGGGGTCTATATTATATAGCCCGTGTTTTTATTTCAAAAAAACAAACATGTAATATATATATATATATACGGTGGTAACCATTTCCGTGGTATTTTATACCACGGTTCTTTTAATTGCCACATGACCGTTGGCTTGGTGGAAAGGAGCACGGGGAGGTTACAACCGACTTAACCACTTTTATGCTTGCGTGCGGTCCTATGCACCATGTGCCCAAGAGCCGAGGCGGTTAGGGGCTGGCGCGCCCTTAACCGTCCTACGGTTTGTACCGGTGCGCGGTTGTGTACGGGACTGAATTTTTACGCTTAAATGAGCGTGTGAGCCAGGTTTGCTAAGCAAGGGTGCGATTTGTAGAACCAGAGACAACAAGCTTGAAGAGGGAGACTTCTAGGAGGCCTAACTTCTTCATTTTTCGACCGATTGAGGTGCCGAAAGAGCCCAGACAGGGGTTTTGGGATGCTGGGAAGCCATTGGAGCATTTGGTTTGTCATTTTGAGCATTGTAAGGCATGTTTTTGAGCACTTTGAGCAATTTAATAATAATGATCCATTGGAAGCTGGACCAGGAGATGTAGCCCGGAGAGGGCTGAACTCCTTTATCAAGTTGTTGTGTTTATGTGCTGATGTTCATTGTTTATGCTGCTGTCTATGTGTATTTCGCACGAGTAATCCTTAATTTATGTGTTGCAAATTGATCCTGTTGCTTTAAACACATAACATTTCACTTGCAATAATTATTCAAGTTTTTCAAGTCTTCTTCATTTTTAGATCAATGGCACTGTACGGACATTGACATGGCTCAATGACGAAATGAAATGTGGAAGTACGGATGACAGGTGGAAATACAGATGTTGACGTGGCAGGGTGACTAGGCAAGTGACTTTTCAGTACAGATGTTGACGTGGCAAGCTCAGGGTACGACACATGGTAGGTATGGAAGCTACGTGGCATCTTGCAGTTGAGACACATGGAAGTGGCGTGGCGTACAGGCTGACTGTGCAGTGGCGTGGCATTGTCAACTGGGTTGCTGACTATGTGGTGACTGGATCGTATGGGCCAACCACAAGGTGACACATGGCCCAATCACAAGGCACCACATGGAACCCCAAATTTGGCCAAGGTTGGTTGGGCCAAAAATTTGTTACCTCTATGATAATTGAACATGCAACCTCCTCCATAGCCTGAGTATTAAGAACAAGCGCTAACCAACATGCCACCTTTGTTGCTTGTTTCAACATATGGCATAAACTCTATTTAAGTTGGATTTTGGCGCAGTTATGGGGATAAGCCCCTGTCGGTGGGGGCTAGCCCGACCAACTAGGGCTAAAGACCAGGGGTTAGCACCATAGTTTTGGGAGTGCGGGGTTATGTGGAGTTTAAATCTCGGACACATTGTGTGCCAAGCGACCAGGGGCCAAGAAACAAGGGTTGTGACCAGAGTTTTAGGGTGACAACGCTTAAGCGCGTGGCCACCTGAACCATTCCCATATGACCAGGAGCCCAGAAGAAAGGGGCTAGCGCACATATGTGTCAATTTTGGGTTTTGTACTTTGGTTTTTGGATTTTTATGATTAATTATGCTGATTTTATTGGATTTTTCCCATTTTGGGGGGATCTGGAGCTAGATTTTGAGGCCAGATCTTGGGAGGAAGTTGGGAGGAGAACCCCAACTCAAATCCTATATAAATCAGAGGTTTTTTTACAATCAAGGAGGTTCATATTAGTATAATTATGATGATTTTGTGAAGCTTGAAGCCACTTTTATGTAGGGAATCCATTGAGGAAGCAAACTTTGGATGTCAATTCCGGGAGCTACGCTCAACCTTTTTCAGTGTCGTCAGTTGTGTTGGATTCTTGAGGTCAAGAAGAACATAGCCGGACTAGTTTGTAATCATTTTGATGCATTTTTTATGTACTTTTGAAGCATTGAAGATAAATAAGAAAGCCTCCCCCACTGAGACAAAGGTCTGGAGACATAGGCAACCTTGTCGAACTCTGTTAACAACCTTGTTGTTATGGTTTGTTGTTCTTTATGCTTACTTTGTGATCTACACTCTTTATGATGGCTACGATATTATTTCATTAATTTCTTCTTGTTTCCTTAATTCCTAAGTGGTAATTGAACACATGGTTAAAACTCAACCAAGTCTTTTAAAGATCATTTACAAATCATTATGGCTTCCTCCAAAGTCTCAGGGTTATCATAGTGTATCAATTCATTGTAGAAAGAGGGTAATCCACTCATAAACCTTTGGATTTTTACCTTCTCATCCTTTATGAAACCAACATACTTCAAAAACTCTAAGAACCTCTTCTCATATTCATCCATTTTCATACTTCCCAACTTGAGTTCAAAGAATTCCTTTATCTTTCTTTCATAGTAATGCTCAGACAAATATTTCTCTTGGAAATATCCTTTGAACCTCCTCCATGAGACATTCTTCTCATCAAGTTCCTTGGCTTGATTAACATGATCCCACCACATGGCTACCTTTCCTTGCAAATGGTAGGTTTCAATTCTAGCTTCTATCCTTAAGGGGTCATCATGCAACTATAAATATTTCTTCATTTTCAACCACTAGGCCTCAACCTCCTCCTTTCATGTGCTCACCATTGAAAATTGGTGGCTTGATTTTCCTGAGTTCACCTTGCAAGATGTCTAACTCGAGCCTTCTCCTCTTCCTTCGAATAGGAGACGCACTTAGGTTGCTTCCTGGTATTGAACTTGCATGAGTTCTCCTAGTGGATTTCTCTGGGGAATGATTGTGCCTACTCATACTCCTTGAATTCTTGTCATTCCCATGATCATCCCTTATGTTATGGGATCTGGATGTTGTCACTTGTCTAGAACTAGTTGTTTTCCTTGTACCATAGTCTTTATTAGCTTGCATCTGCAGCATATTCAGACTATGAAGTATATTTTTCTAAGCCTTCATAATGCTTCCTTTATATTCCCTATAGCTCTACACTTTTCTATGTAGATTTCTCATAGTTACAAGCTATTGTCTTCATCTTCTTCCATTAGACTTTATCTCAGCATTTCCCATGTTGATATGCATACCTCTGACCTCCTCCTCATGGTTGTAATATCCCTAGGCATATTCATCACTCCAGTCCTCATCTAAGAACCAAAAATAAATTCTTGTACCTCTAATTCTGCAAGAAATGTGCATGTAATAATTATTGTTAGCACATGCATACTATAAAACATTTCATTAACTAAATTATAGGTTATTCTTCATCACAATTTATAAAGGACATAATGCACTAATTCAAAAT
>ML802181.1:62929-78008 GCA_009831015.1 Picea engelmannii | reverse complement strand
AATTTTTGTTGCTTCAATCCTTTTAAGACTGATAATAAAATTGGACAATACAACAGAGTTCATTTTCTTCTTCCTCATCTCAGCACCAAGGACCTAGATTGTTATGCACTTGTTTTAGTCTAAGTTTTCGAAGTTTTATGTACAAGGCAATTGTTATAGTGATAGTAATCAACCAGCCAAGCAGTTATCTAACAAAATGTAGCAAACTTAAAACTTAGGTTATCTAAGAATGAATGCAAAAATTGCATTCGATCTTGATAGCCAAAAATAAAACTTGGATTATCTAATTGCATTGTGTCAGAGCTCAAAGTTGTTAGCCAATAGCATATTTTGTAAAAGCAATTTAAATATTGTAAAAATAATAATTGTTTTGTTTGGCCTATGTACAATATTAGATAGTGGGGAAATATTTGTAGTCAAAGACTAACTAACTGACCGTTAACAATGAATGGAATGTTATAGTCCTAGCCTTTGGCAAGGACTAATAATTTGCATGCACTACTATAGTATATTTATTATTTCTCACACTACAATGATTACCAAAGCACTATATTAATTACAAATGTTTTTGTTAACTTTTACCTAGATAGCCATATAATCATATATTTTATAGATAAACACAAATATTTTATCAAGAATAGAATTCATATACATGTATAACATCATGTTTTTCTCTAAATTTGTCACAAATATAATATAATTGAAAAAAAATTAAAATGTAATCAATTATTTTCCTAAACATTATTTTCTTTAACCTTTTCTTTTAATTTCACTTTTAATTCCATTTTCCTCTTCCTCATCTCAGCACCAAGGACCTAGATTATTATGCACTTGCTTTAGTCTAAGGTTTTCGAAGTTTTATGTACAAGACAATTGTTATAGTGATAGTAATCAAGCAGCCAAGCAGTTATCTAACAAAATGTAACAAACTTAAAACTTAGATTATCTAAGATTGAATGCAAAAATTGCATTCAAACTTGATAGCCAAAATTAAAACTTGGGTTATCTAATTGCATTGTATCAGAGCTCAAAGTTGTTAACCAATAGCATATTTTGTAAAAGCAATTTAAATATTGTAAAAATAATAATTATTTTGTTTGGCTTATGTACAATATTAGATAGTCAAGAAATATTTGTAGTCAAAGACTCACTAACTAACGGTTAACAATGAATGAAATGCTATAGTCCTAACCTTATCAATCATATATTTTATAGATAGATGCAAATACTTTATCAAAAATAGAATTCCTATACATATATAACATCATGTTTTTCTCTAAATTTGTCACAATTATAATATAATTGAAAAAAAATGTAATCAATTATTTTCTTAAATTTTCTTTAACCTTTTCTTTTAATTTCACTTTTAAGGTTAGCTTTAAATAGTTTTTATTTCCTAGAGCTCTTTTACTATTTTAATCATTTTTCACAGAGTTGTAACTTCTTTTTTTTCCACAAGTGTTAACTTTACCCCTCAAAATGTTGGACATTTTAAAATTCTATACATTGTTTATCTCCAAAAACTTTAGCAACAAAATGTTATCAAACTTTAAATAAATTATCAACTCTATAGTATACTCCAATGCCAAGCATATATGCCATAGCTTTTAAAATTTAAGAATTATTTTTATTAACTTGTTATTTTAAAATTCTATACATTGTTTATCTCCAAAGACTTGAGCAACAAAATGTTATCAAACTTTCAATAAATTATCAACTCTATAGTATACTCCAATGCCAAGCATATATGCCATAGCTTTTAAAATTTAAGAATTATTTTTATTAACTTGTTATTTTAAAATTCTATACATTGTTTATCTCCAAAAACTTAAGCAACAAAATGTTATCAAACTTTCAATAAATTATCAACTCTATAGTATACTCCAATGCCAAGCATATATGCCATAGCTTTTAAAATTTAAGAATTATTTTTATTAACTTGTTATTTTATTAACTCTATGGTTTACCTTTTTTACAAAATGTAATCAAGCTTTCAATAAATTATCAACTCTATAGTATACTCCAATGCCAAGCATATATACAATAGCTTTTAAAATTTAAGGGTTATTTTTATTAACTTGTTATTTTATTAACTCTATGGTCTACCTTTTCCCTTAAAAAAACAAGTTTTATTAGTTAATAACCCTTAAGTTCCATTTGACTCTTCATTAAAGAAAGAGATACTATCACATTCACTATCCATTATGATCAATTCTTTGACTAATTTGAATAAGTAAAGTTGTTATTTCTCATACTTGAATGATTGCCAAGTCATTACACTAATTACAAATGTTTTTTGTTTTTTTTTTAATTCTTTGATTAATTTGAATAAGTAAAATCATTACTTCTCACACTTCAATGATTACCAAGTCATTACACTAGTTACAAATTTTTTTAACTTTTAACTAAATAATCACATAAATATTAATTAATCATATATTTTATATATAAATAAATATTTGATCAAGAATAAAATTTGTATTAAGATTAAATATATCATATTTATAATTTTTTAATGAAATTGCCTATATAAAATGGTTATAAAACTCACTTATATAAAACCAATATTATATATCACATATAACATTATGCTATTTAATTTTTTCACAAATATTACATATATTAAAAAAAAAAAATCAAGTATTCAATAAATTATATAATCCAATGCTATCCATCCATCCTCATTGTATCTCTCAGAATTATTACTTCATTAACTGCACATTCTATTGAAAAAACACTTTAAAAAAAATTGACTCCACTAAAAGGACAATATCACATTCACTTTTCATTACGATCAATTCTTTGGGTAATCTAAATGATCTTATTCTCACATTTACATATTTTCTTAAAATATAAACTCCCATATTTTGAATTGAACATAATATCATAATTTGCTTTGCCCGTCAATGTTACTATGGTATGTTCTTAACATGAGCATGTATCCAAGTTTTTAGAGAAGAACAGAAAACAAGTCTCCTGCAATTGTACATCCTTAACTATAACACAACACAAGTAAAAAGGGTAAAAACGAATTCTCCATCTGATTCATTATGAATATGTAACAATTGTTGGATTGCAATCCATAACCATACGCCGGGAGTCATTATGAATATGTAACAATTGTTGGATGGCAATCCATAACCATACGCCGGGAGTCAGCATTGATAGTTTCCCTTCCTTGGAGTTACAACTTTAATCTTTTAATGACCTTTCCCGATTTCATTGCCATCAATTTCTTGAACCCCATTCATAGCACAGCCCGAGAAAGATGCATTGAACCTAATGCCACCCGTGTTCTCAATGAGACTTTGATTTTAGGGTACCAGTATCATGAACCAACCTCGCAGAACAATGAAAAGTTTTACAGGGGACCAAGAAAAGACTGCAAGTCTCCATCTCCGATTGAAGGAAGCAAGGTGCATGGTGGTTTTGTTTCTAATATTTTTTTATATTGAATGCATGCTTATTTATGTTAACATAATGAAAGTTATGTAGTCCTTTTAAGTCCATGCTTATTAGAATACCTGTATTCAGAGAAGAAAGGACCCATCTGCCTGTAGCAGCCAGTTATTTGTCAAAATTACAATACTCTAGAATTAACAGAACCATTAAACATCTTACAAATAGTGGTCTTCCGGAAGGGGTAGCCACTAGCATCTAGAGCCCTGCAATGAGCATAACGTTTTCAGGCCTGTGTGACTTTCTTGTGCAACGTACAGAAATATTTTAGTAATTTGAATCTTAAAAATAAATATTAAAAGTAACCCCCGGGTATTGCTTGTAAGAGCTGCGCACTGCAGTCAGAGTTTAATTGTTCTCCAAATGGAAATAAGAACAAAGCAAATACCAAATACAATTTCTATCACTTTTAATGAGTATAACTACAGCTGCCTCCACAACTGAAACAGAACAAACAATTGAAAACTTTTTATTTCACTTGACAATGTCAGGATTCATTTCCTGACAGATCTATTCCTATTTTAGTGACAATTTGCCCAAATGAGGGCTTTTATACAAATAATTAATGTATAATGTCCTCCAGTAAATTAATCTAAGTAGAAATTGTATGAAGGCTGCTGATAAAGCTGCTCCTCATCCATTCTTTTTTAAACTAGCTATAATCATCGCTCATCCCAAGTTCATGTTGCAACAAATAATCAGAAATTTGATACACCTGCATCTGCTGCCTGCACAGTTGGTGCCTGTGCCTTAACTGCTTGTTGACTGGCCTGAGCATGATTGAGCTGCTTTTTCCGCAATCCTGCCTCAAGCTTCTTCTGGTGTTCTGGGCGTCAAGAAATGTTCATGACATCAGCATACAAATCCTAAGCAGTAGAAAAGGCTTGTTTGCTTTCAAAACAAATAATAAATCAAAATCACTTATATAAAAAGTTGACAATTTAAAACAAGTTTCTTCCCAAAACTCCTGATGCTGTTTCTATAGGACAAAGCACTCAAAATACATGTATACAACTGTTGATAAATGTGAAGAGGTTTTAAAGAGTTGGTTATGCATCAAGTTTTCTAGCCAACAGTTTACTGACAAAGACATCAACATTTCATTACACAATTGAAGTGTGTTTTGCACTATCAGATACTTCCAACATCCCGGTGTCCTCTTCTACAGTGATGATGAGGTTTATCTGGGGAATTAATTCTTATTTCTTTCCTCCTATATCTTCTTCATTATCGATGATGTCAGAGGATAGCTTGTCGGCTTGCCTTCGGCTGTTGCTCTTCACCTTTGGTTGATGGTTGCATATTCAGTAATTTTTGTGTAAGAACATATTGGATGGTGAACTTGGGCATTGCAAAGTGGTCCTTCAAAGTGATCATAGCTTCCACAGAATTTATTCTTAAATCAGAATAGACATCAACAAAGGTTTCCCAGTAGGCCCGTGTTCCATGATCTAAATCATCGGTTTGACTCGCACATATACATGCTTTCCTTCCAGGATGTATTTCATTTGAACTTGACCTTCTCGACCACAGCACATTAAAGTGATCCTTCTAGGGTTGGTTGTCATTTATTTCCTACAGAAACTTGATGAGAGCTTGTTTAGCTGAAAACGATTTCATAGTGAGAACCAAACAAAAAAGAAGTTCGGGATTATCATAGTTATGAAAAATATTTTATGGCCTCTGAGTACCGATATTGGATAAAAAGTAAGCTCCCCAAGCATATTTCTGTAGAAACAGAGCCTCTATTGAAGTTGGCATCCCAAGATACATATATTAGAATCTCAATTCAAATTGTAATATGAAACAACAAAGCTAAGGTGAAGCTTCGAGTAGGAGAGACCAATCCTTGTTGAAAGCCTTAGTTACTCTAACCATAAATGGTATATGCTTCTGTAACTATTTAGGCCAAAATCCCTGAAGGTTGTTGGAATGATGGTAATCTTCACATGTGGTCATTTATGGCTAATCGCCCTTTTTATTGTATTTTTATATATTTGACTAGGTCGGCCTAGACACCCTCTTCGGGTGTGTGTCCTTGTTATATGGGCCCATAACCCCCTCTTGAAAGGACACCTCCCTTCTTGAAGGGCCACCACACTTGAATTGTGTATAAATACACAACTCAAGCTCTCATTTGCATTATCTCATCATATCAATTCATGTTGATTCAGTCTTTAGTCTAAGAGCACCATATCTTGTGTTTCTCTTGTTCATGGGTTCATCTTATATTCTCTTTATTATGTGCTTATGGTTCATGCTGTTTTAGGGTTTGTTGGTAGTTCCATTTGATCCTTCTCTCTTATGATCTCAACAATTAGAACATTTAATATTCAACTAACAAGGGAGGCCCTCTCTCTTTGTCCTTGATTGTCCTGCAAACCATAAGACTAATTATTTTTTGCATACATCATTGAGGAGGACATGGCCATTTCTTATAGATAGGGTTGCCTTGAAAAACTAAACTAACAAAATTCTAGAATTCTTTTTACCAGAAGAGGAGCTATGTATAGAGCTTCTCTTTTACCGGTTATCTTTGTTACCATTGAAATCCTTATCAAATCCTACGTAACTAAAAATTGTTTAACCTATCAAAACAGCAAGGAAAGGAACGCTAGATTTGAAAACACATCAAACTAAAAATTATGGACAGCAAGTGGAATCTACAACAGTCAATCACACATCACACTATTATTATTCTGAAAAGAATGAATCACACAACATATAGCCTCAACACACTATGTGTATGTCTCAAACATTGAGCACCCTGTCTCTCTTATATATTTAGAGAGATAAAATTACAGAAATACTTTTGTCCATCCCTGTGGTGCACCTATGCTGGAAATAGAAACCCTAACCCTAATTTCCTAGACTAGTATGTCCAACCTACATGGATTAGACTTCCAGGAATAGTGCACCCCAACTGGAGAACACCGCAGCATGCACGCATTTCCTAGGGATCTGCACCCCCTTCCTGCAATAGATTACCCTAATAAAGCGCACCTAATCTAAGTTTACAACTGCAACTAGCTAAGATATATTTAGCACCTAATCTAAATTTGGAACAACACTCCCAATATAAGAAAGGCTAAATCTGTAATCTAAGTCTGGCACATGCATGCTGAAGGCATGCATCTGCCTCTACCTTTATCTACATAACTGCTGTGTGCCTTCCAAGACAAAGTAATGTTGTGCCATCATCCGAATTCCCTCATTGCTATGCACAGGTACCGAGGCAAGCAACTGCTGAGAGCACCATTGCTAAGGGACGATTTGCTATGTGTTGTTGCATTGAAGAAGAACAGTGACTGAGCAACTAGGTAAAAAAGTGTCACCTATTTTCTATATTGATCAGAGCTATATGAAGCCTTCAAAGAAAACCAGTGTTCCAGAAAGACCGAAGTACATTGAGATCAAGCATTACATTCTTCGTGATGAAGTCCAGAAAAGAGAAGTGGCTCTCCAATATATATCTCCACAGATGAGCAGATAAGCAGATATTTTGGTAAAGCCTCTGTCCAAGATGAAAGAGTTTGCGTACTCAAGCTGGAGCTCATGGAGACGACTTCCTTATTGAAAAAGGAAGAGATAACTCCCAGGTTGGGAGGGAGCACTGATGTGTTATTGATTTATGGACAGTCATTTTTCAAGTTCGAAAAATGGTCCAAGAAGAGCACTTCCTTTCCAGTTCGGCAAGTGGTTTGAAATTTCTGACGGACAGGTATTTTCCAGTTCAGAAAATGGTCCAGATCGAATAATCATTTTCGTAATGAAAATGGTTCAATGGATTGTTGATGTACCATAGACAGCGATTCCCCTTGTGGCCAGTGTGGGAGAATTTCTAGGACAGTCTCTTCTTGATGGTCACTCTCAATAGTGGTCAAGAAGACTGGTCCGCCTCGCCGGACAATCATTCTTTCGAAGCTCACAGTTGTGAGCAGTTTCGAAGAATGGTCCGTTTTGGAGGTTGGTGCAGAACAATCATTTCCTTTGGAAATGGTCCAGACAGTCATTCCCTAGGGAAGATTCATTCTCTCCAGGTTGCACTTTGTTTAGTGCCGGAGGAATGTCCCAGATAGGTGAATGGTCCAAGTTTAGCAATCAGGGACAGGCATTTCCTAGGGCAGACTCATTCTCTCCAGGTTGCACTTTGTTTAGTGTCGAAGGAATGGCCCAGATAGGTGAATGGTCCAAGCTCAGAAATCGGGATAGTTATTCTTCCTTGCTTGAGAAGAATAGTTCAGATAGCTCATCATTGATGTTTTACCTTCTGAGGGCAGATGCTCTTCCAGATCTCACAAATGTGAGTGGAAGAATGGCCCAGATGATTCAATTTATATCATAACAATGTTTTATGTGCAAGTTGATATCAGATGATATGATTGTTATGGAGACTGTATGTCTCTGGACAATAGATATATACTACTGTGGTGGATGTGTTCCACTGATTGTGACTATATGTTACTGATCAAGTATCTGTGTGTTACTTGGTGTGGTAGTGTACCACTGGATTGTAGTTGTGTACTACTATGGATAGACACAGTTGTGTTCTATTGAATGACATTGTTCTGATTGCCTTGAAAACTATCAGTAGTGTTGGAAATGATTATCAACTAGATGGATGATCACTGGACAGAGATTCCCCAGACGAAAAATGGTCCTGGACATTTATTCTTCTAGGACATATGTCTAGATCAGAAGAATGGTTCTTGTGTCACTCTGTGGAGTGAGTGGCTTATCTAGCATCAGGTTTGATTACTCAAATGGAGTATGGTTTCGAGAGATGATGCAGTTGATGACACTGATAGTGATGATGGTGCTCATGATATAATCATGAGCTAGTCTATACGACTATGTTGGTGCTACCTGGTAAATGGTATGTTTGTGCTCAAGACCATTACCTTCAATACCTCCCTAGCTAGGAGGGAGTGTTGATATTATGGTAACTACGGGAGGTATTTACCTCCACGTGTAACCCTAACGAGAATAGAATATTCCGGGAAGCAAGAAGAAACCCTAATTAATTAGTTAATAACCCTAGAAGACAAGTCAGCTCAAGAAAATGACTTGTATTAGGTTATTAGCCTCCAAGAGAAGAAGTCGACTAAAGGAAATATGATATACTAAAGATTTAGCACCCAGAATGAGAAGTCGGCCCAGGCAGTTTGCCAAAGATACTATAAATACAGGAGGCCAGTCTTCATTCTAGCAAGGATTCTTAGAACTGCAGCAACACACTTGTGCACACTGCAGTTGGGCAGTTTTGTGCGCAAGTCCTGGAGGAGCTGCTGTCGCCAGTCTATAGTCTCGGTCTTCTCTGGGTTTGGACTTTCTGATCAACTTTTTGTTATACTTGCTTGATGCGCTATCCTTGGAGAGAGGTGCGCTATCTTGTTTGGCTATCTAGCCTAGGGTTTGCTTCCAGAATGATTCTCTGTCAAGGTTAAGGTGCTCGGGGGTGGCTTCGGCCTATGGTTGGGTGACAATATCGCTATATTGTCTATGGTTAAACGAGCACATCCATTATATTCTAACACATGGAAGTACCTATCTAATGCTACATACATCAACAAAACCCACTATTCATTTAGGAATAAGCAATGTGAGGAGGTTCTCCCTCTTGTTTATTTGTTGTTTTATTTCTGCACTTGTTTTCCATTCGTTGTTTTATTTCTGCACTTGTTTTCCATTCTTCCATCAAATTAAGTTGCAGATTGGATGTACATTTCAGCTATAAAACACCACCTTCTTATTAGGATTGATGAGTTGCACCCCTAGCCCTCCAAGACTTGTTTCTATAACTCATTTCCAACAAACACTTGGGGGTAAATTGCATCAAACTAGTTCCCTTTACCTTAAGTACACACCTAAGTGAAAAATGTATCAAATAGTTCTTTCATCCATTTGATGGTCGAATGTGGCAAACTAGCCCTTTTTACCATATAGCGTACCAAAGTTGTTGATTGTGACAAACTAGTATTTTCATTTCATGCGATATTTCGTGACTCCATTAGACCAATAGGTTCATACTACATAGGCACTAGAGTCTCACATCATCTCATTCCCTTGTTCCCCTCTTTTTCCTTTCCTTTCTTTCCCATTTCTAATTCCATTTTCATATACTACAACCACCTTTTGTTCTATCAAGGCTTACTCTTCATTATTCACCTTGAGCCCCTACTCCATAGCCTTGATAATCCTATCTATAGGGAAGCCCCCCTTGTGTTCGAGAGAAGCCAACATAAATTGTGGGGAAGAATTGTTGAGGTTAAAATGGGAAGCCTTCTCGAGTTACACAAATTTATCACCTTGGTACTTGGGACTTCACTTGGGTATTAGATTTTGTTGTAACAGGTACATAACACAAGTGAGACCAACAATTGTGGAAGGCTAAGGTGTGAGGTAGCATATCACATGGGGAGAGGAGTAGAGGTATACAACCAATAGAAGCACCAACAAATTAACTTTTGCATGGGATGGAGATAAATATTGCATGTATTTTATGCACATGAAAATGAAAATAAAAATAAAAGATGGTTTAATATAAGTTTAGTTTTCCCAAGTGATTAAATTTAGGAAATGAAACGCTCATATGATAGAACCCACAAATTTTAAACGAAAAAGACCTAGCAACATGAAGAACGATTGACCAATCAAATCAATCTTGTAGCAATGACCTCACAGTGATGACTATGTGCATACCATTGATGGTTGTGTTTGCAAGCATGTAGAGTATTGTCTAGCACACAGGTGAAAATTCCAACAAGGATAAAATTAAAATTCATTCATAGACAAGATGGCTCCAACATTCGTGCAAATGGAAACTCCCAAATGCAATTGTGATTGTGGCATGTTTGATCAAGGACTCATGTTTTAAAAGAGGAGATTTGCATGGCAACAAGATGTTGGAAAACAAGACATCATGTGGAAAGAACATTCTAAACAATGGGATCGATATTCTATCAACAACACCATATACATCTTCATCTACATAAAAGGGAATGAGGTTCAAATGACACAAGTACTTTGTCAAACACCCAAATCTGGAGTTTTGGTTATGGATTGATATCCATGAGTAAAAGATTATGAGTATCAATTGCTTTAGTGTTTCTACATCATATACATCTCTATCCATAGGAAAAGGAATGAGGTTGTAATCAGTGTTGTAAATATTATGTTCTCCTGATTTTTTTTGAGTTTATCAAGTCCAAGTTTATGTTTATTGATATTTTCCGATATTTCTAATAAGTTATTTCTAGACCCTTGGTGATATATTCTCAAAATAATATTTGCAACAATGGTTTTAATGACATGGGTATCTTTCCAAACAACTTAGTCCAATGTTCTGGTTAATGATCCATATACACAAGCAAAAGGTTCTAAGTTCCAATACCTTTAGTGTTGCCATGTCATATATATCTTAGTCTATTGGTTAAGGAACAAGGTTTTAATGACGCGGATTCCTTGTTGAACACCTTGGTTTGGTGTTTTGGTTAAGGATGCATATCCACGGGAAAAAAGCCTTAAGTATCAACAACAAAAACAATCCACTGGAGAAAGCATGACAAGTTACGAGCAATAAAAATTAACAACAACTAATAGTACAACAAAGAAATAAAATGGCATCAACACACCTGATGGGAGTGAAACATTTCAAATGGAAATAATGTTTCGAGAAATATTTAATTTTTAAAAGTTATGCTCAATCAATAGCAGCTAGTACAAAAATGGTTTGAAGCCAAGCAAACATTAGAAATCCATATTCACATGGACAGAGAGAAATGACAACATTTGATATCTGCAGAAAAAATGTGTCTAGTAGTGTCTTCCACGAAAAGGCAACAATACATGAATAGCAGTCAGCAACAGGCAACATGAAATAACAATGTCAAACCTAAGATCATTGGTAGCGAGATTCTATTTTTTGCAACAAAATTTGACACAAAAATACATATTCAAATGCTAAGCAGACTGTCATAAACACAGGGATGTGCATTTCACATACCAAAAATTGTTGATATGGTCAAGATTGTTCAGACCGCTAGGAGATAGAAGATCTACAATGAACACTTCAACAAAGCCTTATCCAAAATAGTAAAACACAGTATATTTATAACAACATTACAAAAGAAGATCACACTATAACCAAACATAAGAACTCCAAGAGAGGCATTCTATAGAAGAGATTCCTTTAGGCCTATATCCAATAATCAACTTAAATGAGTAAATACAAATGAATTTATACACATCCTTTGGGGTTTGGTGCGCTAACCTCAAGAGGTTGACTAGGTCGGCCTTAGCCAAAATAACCAAATAAAGTAGATACAATAAATGGGTTAGTTACCCATGTGTAGGCTCAATAAATCCATCAATGCAATAGGTCGACATGTGGCCTCAAGTAAATATTAACCACATAATATCAACAGCCCCCTTAAGCTAGGCGAGGGGCCATGAAGAAGGCATTGCATCCACAAACCATCACAATCTGTCTATAGAACATCACAACATCCCTTTAATGCTAATCTAGGGTTCATCATAAACCACACCATATTCAGAGAAAACCTTCCAAATCTTTGTTAGCATTGATCAGATTCCAAAGTTTCTTCAACGAAGCAAACTAGTATTTCCATGATTTCCCTATTCTTACAGTCAACCACTACATTCTATTGAGGGGTATAGGGAATAACCTTCTACCATGAAATGCCCTGATAAAGAAGAAACCACTCGAAATAATTACCAATGTATCCACCGCCCCCATCAATCTAAGGACACTTGATCCTATGATTGCATTAAGCTTATGCAAGAGACTGGAATTCTTAGAATTTTCCAAACACCTCATCCTTGGATTTAATGATGTAGATCCATAGAAACTAAGAGTAGTCATCAATAAAGATGAGGAAGTACTTGGCTCCCCCAAAGAAGTGGTGGCCATGGGGCCACAAATGTCACAGTGAATGAGGTTCAAAGGGCTTGGAAGCATGCCCAGATTTGTCCTTCAAAAAGGACTCTATATGATGTTTTTCCATCACACAACCCTCATAAAAATACCATTAGGAAGGTTGATCTCTGGATGACCACAAGAAAGGCGAGGACGTCTCATATATCTCAACTTTCAAGGATCCACAAATGGTATGACCCATACGATAATGCAATAGCATACTATCATGATCTGCATTGGAGACCATTGCAATGAATTTGTTCTGAGATGATGGTGGCAAACTCTTCCCCAACATGTGAACATTCAAATTCATTGCAATATCCAAAGGCAACAACGTCAAACCCATCACTAATATCCTTGAAAACCCATTTGCCCCGCCAAAATTCCACCTTTTTGTTGGTGTGTGTAATGTGAAAGATAGATAGAAGATTTAGTCCAACCCCAAGCACATGGAGAACATTCCCAAACTTAGCATTGTCAACCACAATAGTATCACAACCAGACACTAGGAGAGTTGAGTCATCACCAATGGTTACCTTATTTCCTTTGTGATGATCACTCTAGTCAAAGAAAAGATGCTCGTGTTTCATCATATGTCTAGTAGCCCTAGAGTCAGCAATCCATTCGTGTGAAGAAGATGAAGAACACAAAGCAAAGTGCATAGCAAGATGCGGCAGCAGCCTTTTCTTCCAAGTGGTCATTGTTGCTCACTATTTTCCTGGCAATATCTTCAATCTTTTGAAATGGAGGATACAAGTTTTGAAAGAATGTCCCTCCTTTAGAAATGGAGCAAATGAGGTAGCTTTAGAATGTGCTTGATCACGAGGAGGTAGTTCTCCCAAATTCCTCAAGGTGACTTGATCTTGGATAAGGTTTGAAAACACATCTTCTAAAGAGGAAGAAATAGTTTCCTTAATAAAGAGACGAATGTTGTAGAAAATGATAGAAAAACTTTTGAATGCAGATGAAAGATTATTCAAAATATTTACATACTTTGAATCTCATTTTTCCTTGCCACCAGATGTAATAATGTTAGCTTTCACGTTCTTGAACCTTGCAATATACTCCTCAATGCTATCAAAGTATGCCATTTTGAGATTGAAGTGCTCGCCTTCATGTCGATTGACTAGAGAGAAGTGTTCACTACGCCAAATAAGTTGTGAAAAGTATCCTAAATCCTCTCTACTCTTTTGTTATTCTTGGTGCGATGAACAATATCCGACTCCACATATAGTGTAATCAACCCAAGAGCTTCAACCTTTTTCAAGAAAACAAGGTCATAAGATAAGATAGTTTTATTAATGTCCGACTAATGACCACAAAAGTAGGTCAAAGGAATTGTTGAGTACAATGATGTCAATACAATGCAGGAGTACCAAAAGGTCTCCGATAAAAGGCGAGATGCAGAAAGTAAAGTGCAATAAGGTGAAGTAGTAGAAAGTGAGATCTACCCCGAGGCATGAAGAACCCTCGGCATCAAGCTTAGATACATGTGTTGGTGATGGGGTGTATCGTAGGAGAAGAAGATCTAAGGACAAGAGGAACCAAAAGAAAGAAAGTAGATATATCATGGAATGGATCCATCTCGCCTACCATCCGGGGCCGAATGAAGAAAGTTGAGTATAGTCATTTGTCCTAAGGAGGACCTAGTGGGGTGCTTGGATCGTTCGATGTGTTGCTGACTGGTAGAGATTGTGCACCGACGAGGTCTGGGGGATCTCATCCGTCTCCTAAGGGGGGATTTGGTCTGTCTGTGTCGTTGAGATCTCATGGAACGAGGGAAGATCCCATGGGTCCACACTGATCTGGAGTTCATGGTTGTGCTCGTGTCGATTTGTCCCTTAGTGCCCCTTCCTGAGGGTAGCACCAGGAAGGAGGTGATCCGTTGAATAGGGTCTAGTCTCATAGGAGGCTGAAGATTATGGGCTCGAAGCCTGAGAGCCTCCTGTATGTATAAGGCTAAACACCATTGATCCGGATACCTGAAGAATCCTGTGAGAGTTTTAGTCCCCCTGAATAAGAAACGAAACTGCCCCATGATCTCATAGTAGACGGGGCACCGGAAGATGAAGTGTTCATTGGTCTCAACCTCTTGTAGCTGGCATAACTGACAAATCATGTCTTGTCGGTTGATCTAGTGGTTCGTTACTACCGGAAGCCTATGAGCCTACTTTGAACTAACCTAAAGGAATGCGAAGAGCATGTACCCAGTGTCGGAATGTATACTGTGGTCGAACGATGAACCCATCCCTAAGCTCCAAGAAATGCTCAAGCATAAATGGCCATCTTAGGGTGTAACCCACCAGAGGGCTTAACTCAAGTGATCTGGACAAACTGCCTATAAATGTCATCTCTAATGATCTTGTTCAACACTTGTCTAGTCGATAGGAGATGGACAGGTGCATCCAAGGAATATCGAAGCGGAGGGAGGCGGTCAATTTGAATGCCCACGGACCCTAAAAGATCTGGGTCCCCTGAATACCAACCTCGAGCCCGACCCAATGGGCTAGAAAGGGCAATGGTCTCGAAAGAGCAGTAAGCTAAGTATGGGTACTAGTCTCACCCCTTCACTGAGTTGGCTAAGCTTAGGATGCAATGAAGAAAAGAGACTCGTCTGAACACTGTCTCAAGTCTTAAGGGTCGAGCTCCAAACTCTGCCAGGATGATGTGATGAGGAATTGT